>PVJS01017933.1:0-14081 GCA_004027185.1 Glis glis | reverse complement strand
GGCATGTTATCCAGAATTTATTGATTTATGATATATCCTGACTGATAAAACATATCTGACCATATAGTTCTTTTCCCTCTACCAGATAAAGTTTCACTTCTCACCAAATATATTCTATGTAATTAACAATTAACCTATAATTTCCCTTTATTCTTACACAATATATTTCCCTTCTACCAGTTTGCCCATAAATCTCTAAATTTTATAATCAAGACATTTATTTCTTGGTTGATGAAAATTTTAAATGGATAAGAGAAAAGAAATGAATCATTTATTACCTTATTAGAACCCTTTCTCTAGAAAGAGACACTTATCTAGCAATCAGCGGTGACTCTATTGAACTGTTGGGGTCTCTGGTGAGGCTTCCATTAAGGAGGACCTTTCTATCTGCCTGGGATTCTCAACAAGTTGAAAAGTAAAAAGTGAAGATAAATTACTGCTGTTATTAAAATACAAAGTGGTTCTTTTGTTTTACTCCATTGCATTCTATACCATCTGACAGGCTACATATTTTGCTTATTCTTTGTTTAAAATATGCATCTTATTGATAGTACAGGGATTTTTTTATTTATGTTAAAATCTCAGCATCTGAAGAGGCTTGGCAGATACTTGACAGATATTTGTTGAATTAAAGAATTCACTGAGAACCAGGAAAATACCTATGGATGAACATTAGAATCATGTGGTTTGAACATAGGCCAAGGTCACTCTCAACCATGTGGTCTCAGATTGTTTTTGAATTGGCCAATTACATGTGAAACAAGTTTTATTGGGTAGTAAACTCATAAAGACATGCAGTGGCAAAAGCCACAGTAAATAAAATAAAAATGAAATGCCTGCTGGTAGTCACAACTTAGTGTGGGTGTTATTCACCCAATACAGTCACTCTAGATTTAGTACTGGGGCAGAAAGACACTGAAAACTTTTGAACATACAGTCTGGGAGAAAAAGGGAATCTGAATGAAATGTGCTTGGGGCTGACACCATTACAAATTTATAAATTTTGTAAGATGACAGCACTATCCAAGAGATTAGTAGGCATAATACCAAAATCAGGGATTTGCTTGGTGATTCCTTCCATTTAGAAATAAACTCATAGAGTTTTAGACAATACGTAAAAACTAACAGGCATCCTGGCAAGATTAAAACCAAGGTTTCTCAGTCTACCCTCCTCCCCTCAGATATCACTGAGTCTCTGCTATGGTGTCTAGCCACATTAGGAAGTAGGTGTAGAAAACATAATTTTGCCTGAGATAACATCTTTAGAGGCTAGGGATTGGTCTCTTTTCCAAGTTTTGTAACTATAGGATCAGTGCTATGAAAGTTTTTTGTGTATTATTAATTATATGTACTCTAAACTTAGAGCCATGAAAGGCTTGACATGAATTAATACAACTGTGTGGATCCTGAAGGAATTTCATCCTATCTGGTGAGAAATAGACAATCCCAATACTTCCTGTGAATAGAGAATGCTTCTGGCTCAGACTAAGTAAAATAAGAAACATTGAAGAATGGTTATCATTTATTTTGAGAATTTTAACTCACAAAGGTAAAATAATTTTATTTAGGACTTTACTTATGACTTTAACTTGCAAACAGATGAAATCTTTTAAACTTTAATGATAGTTCTCTGGAAGACTCTATTCAATTTGGGACATTTCTTTATTGTTGGAATATTATTATTAAAGCATATTTATGCATTTAGTATTAGAGGTATTTAATGTGGCTCTATAAATAGGTATAATTTAAGTTAGGAAATGTATTGGGGATAAATTTCCAACCTCAGATACTGAATGCCATTGAAGTTGATTTGATATATGTCTGGTTCTGACCCATTTCAGAGCCTTCTAGATATAAAATCAAAACCACTGTGGCACCCAGCAGAAAACCCAAAGAAATAGTCACTGCACCTGGCCCCCACCTGATAAAGGCAAGAAAGATGACTCCATAAATTGCTGATCTCCCCCCTCAGGGTGTATAACCATGGTTGACCATAGGTTTTATGGTTAAATCCAGGGGACTAAGAGAACAAAAAGCAGGGGTAAACCTTTTTACCACTCCTAATTTCCATGAGCACTGTTCATAAACACCGCCACGCCCAGCTTCTCTCCAGCTCTTTTCTCACTCTGTTCCCACGAGGTGGAGTGTTTGATTCAGTTTATGCATTGGACTCTCCTTTTTAGAAGTTAATCTGACTACAATGTGATTTCTACTCTGATTATCTGTATCATAACTTCTCATCTGAAACATTTACCTACAGGGGACCCCGAACCCTTGTCTCACATGATCGATGGCAGATGACTAAATCAGCCTAATTCTGGGGTTCAGGTTCATCAAGCTCATTCGGTTTAGGAACTCAGTCATATCCTTCAGCATGGTCTTTATCAGTAATATAGATGATATATTAGTCAGGCATGGTGGTGGATGCCTACAATCCCAGCATTTCGGAGGCTGTGACAGGAGGATCGCAGGTTCAAGGACAACCTCAACAAGTAGTGAGACTCTCAGCAACCTAGCAAGACCCTTTTCCAAAATAAAAATTAAAAAAGGGGTGGGGGTACAGCTCAGAGGTAGAATGCCCTGGGTTCAATCCCCAGTATCAAAAAAAAAAAAAGATATACTGACCAGTATTTGCCAATTATTTAGTTTACATTTGTTTAGAACCCAAAGAAGAATGCTAACTTTTGCCTGACCCAAGGAACCACCAACAAGAATCCAGTGTCATATTGTTTACTGTATCAGGTACATCATCCTAACAAAAAAAGAAAAACAAATTCAGTTTGGAAGGCTTACCTCATCTGCAATTTCAGACTTTCTAACTTCATTGTTTTTACTGAATAAATAGATGAACGATTAATTAAGGTGCTGTTTTAGTCAACACTCTCACCACGGTTACCCAAACACACGGCACACAAAACTTACAGGAAGAAGGATTTTGTCTGGGGGCTTTAGTTCTAGAGATTTCAGTCCATGTTAGGTCGGCTTCCAAGAGGGAGCCGCAGCTGCAGGTCCTCAGGGCATCATGGCGGGGAGCAGAGAGAGAGAGGATGAGAGCTTGTCATCAGCTCATGGCCACAGGGGAGTGAGAGGCTGACGCATCTGGCTAGGAAGATATTGCCCTGGCCACACCCACAGGGGGCACCTCTGAACATGGCTGCACAGTTCAATACATGGGCTTTTGCGAACATTTCAAATCCAAACAATCACAGATACTTTATTTTAGCATCTGTTGCTATGGAATCAAACAGCTTTTTTTGTAAACATTTTTAAAAATCAATCTTGCTAAAATCTAGCATATGTACATCTCTCTCTCTATTCTTTTTCCTTACTATTATATACTCTGAAATGACATGATCAATTTCCCCTTTCCCAGGGCTTCCATATCCCCAACCTGGTTGGTCATTTCTCTCACTATTCTCTCTGTTTTGTGAAAGTCAGAGCTGTCAGCAAAGAAAATCAAGAATGAATCGCATCTTCAGCTTTCAGTGGAATGTCCAGACAGCTCCTGTTCCCCTACAATCACTCTATCTTGATCCAGGGCCAGTTTTGTAACCTGTCTATGGGACAAAGACAATTTATCACAGGACATGTAACTAATGATTATGTACTTTCAGCTCAAGGGAGACATTTTGTGATGAATTCAAGAGCAGTCCTCATAAGAACCACCATCTCTAAAATGTAAATAATTGGATTCCTGTATCCCTTTTCCATCGATTCTATTCCTATTGGTCTGATCTTGGCTCACAAGGGCTGATCCTCCAGGTCAGGCCTATCACGTGACCAAAATAAAGAACTTGATGATGAAATTCACATTTCTAAATTTCACCCACGTCTCTGTATGTCTCTTATGCATTCAGTGCAATTTTATCTTTTTCTTTTAATACAGAGTGAGTGACTTCTTCTGATGAAGAACACTATGTATCACAGTCGATCAGTCATTACACAATTGAGCGCCCGCAACACAACATGTTTTGCCACGGCTGTTGAGCGTAGCACAAAAGAGGACAGAGAGCTTGTCTTCAAGATTTATAGTCTCCCTAGAAAATTAATGGACGACTGTAATGACAGAATAAGTCAGAAATGCAAATATGTAATCAGTTGTCAAATAAGCGGCCCGAGTGCTGTGATTTCGGAAAGGGACATCGCCAGGGACTATGCTGGTCCTACAGGCCTGAAGCAGTCTGTGAGACCAAGGGGACACAAGGATGTGTGAATTGAGTGGCCACGTTATAACTGTTAAGTGATAATTTGGCCAGTATTATTCTTTTATTTTACAGCACTCTACGTTTTATAAGAATAAACTAAACCTTTTGTATTTCTTCTTCTTACTACAATTCACATACATTGTTTCTTCTCATTTGTCAAATACTATACTTTGCTTTTCTTTCCTGCCTTCTCCCTTCAAATATCTACATTTTCTCATCTCTGGATCCCATAGATCTTTGTTCATGCGGTTCTCTTCTTTTTTAGTTATGGTAACCACAGGACAGGAGCTATTATCCTTCATACACACTGGGAAAAGTTTACGATACCAGTATTTGAAAAACCCAAGTGCATTTGCACCAATCATTTATTTCATATAAGCATTGATCACTGAACAATGCAGGACATAATAGCTGGATATGCAAGCTTTCTGAATGTATGACATACCAATAGATAACAATTGAATTCCACCATTGTAATAAATGCTTTAGACTTTCTTAATTAGGAAACCACCCTATGAAGTTCACTAACACTTTGAAGGCCAGGTAGGTCAAAATTGAAAGAAATAGAGAAGTTATTGTAAAGTGAATGCATTTTTATAAATATTATTAAAATATCCCTGAAATTTTAACTGGTCTTTGCTATCTTTCCATCATCTCTTCTCTCCATCAGTAATAAAAGTAATGAACATAAAAAATTACCATGCGATCTGCTGAATGTCATAGTTAATGACAAAGCATGTGCATGTTTCCTTCCTGAGACTCCCAAGTAAACAATTATAATTTACTTTCCCAATTCATTGCCTACTTGCTTTAAAAAAAAAGTGAGCTGATTAACCAAGCAAACTTTACTCTGATTTAAATGTTGTCTTGACCTCAAAGAAAATCAACCAAATCCATATTCTAATTCAAGTTAGAAGCTAGTGTAAGCTCATCAACTTAATATATACCACAGACATTAGCAAATACACAGAGCCAATAAGAGTTTAAATGCCACCCTTTAGCAATTCTCTTGCTAACATTTCAGCTTGAACTTACAATAACATTCATGAGAATTTAGTGTATCTTGCTGACTTAAAACATTTAATTGGAAATGATGCAAACATACCTTCAGAGAATAATGTAGCAGATCTGGTAAGACTTTTCCAGTGCAAACAAAAGAAGAGGAACATCAAGTATAATCCCACTGAAAATAATATTCTCTTCCTATACATAAGATCTCTTAACCCTTTCAAAAATATCATTAAAAAGGAAGCAAGAGTTTATGAATTTTCAAATATATTTTATCTACTTATATACATTTTTGTTAAAACAGTAATTCTCTTTAGGAAGATCAGACTTTTGAAAGTGATTGTATCTTCACAAGAATCCTGTGAGTTCAGGGTTCAGTTTTTTGCAGAGAAAAGTGAGCAAATATGGAACCTTCTAAAGGTGAAAAGACACAAAACAACTCTAGTGAATAGTGCCATTTTTATTACCAAGGAATAAAACCCAGACTAAAGGGAAAAAACACTCTCAGTTCCATCCTGTAATCCCTGCCACCTTTAGAAATGAGATTTCTCCTCCCTAATGTTTGTTTTTCTTCCCCAATATTAGTGCAGCAGTCTGGATAATGATGATTTTATATGCATTTTATTATATATGTAACAGCTTAAAAGGAAAGAGATTCAGAAGTTAGTAAACAAGAATACATCGAGGAATACTTTTACCTAATGCACAAAATTAAACTAATGAAGCAATTTGGTAAGAGTATTTAGAAAATGTATCTGATTCTTCCCTTTTAGAAAGCTATTTGCTAATAGGTAACCAAAGAATCAAAAGTGCACGTGTATTTGACCTAAGAATCTCACTGCTATTAATGAAATAACAAGAGATACACGAGATTCACTACTTCCTACCAAACTGTAGTTTATTATAGTAAAGAGTTGGAGACAATTTGGTGAATTTGGAGAAAAAAACTAGAATATTGCAAAGGTAAAATAGTATATGATCACTAAAATACTTTCAAAGAATTTGTAATGACATTAGGAAAGGTCCAGGATTTAATTATACAAAAAAGCAGGATAGTAAAATAAATTAATATTTACATATGTTTATATATCACACATGTACACGTATATAAAATCATATATATACATGATGAAAACAAGATTTGGAATGATGCTTACTTTGAGATGGAGGTTTCAGGGGGAGGGAATGGGGGAGGACCAATACAATAAATCTCATATTTCTCATGAGGTTTGAAAGAAAAAAATCACTATGTAAAGAATGATTCTAATTATATATTTATATCATCTATATCTGCAACTATGCCTGTATCTTTATGCCTAGAAAATATGAGTTATATCTTTTTAGCATAAATTTTAATTCATTTAAATTTATATTTTTCTCAACTTTTCTCTAAGAGGGAAAGAAGGAGAATATTAGCCATTATTTTGGGGCTGCTGAATTATTTACACAATTACTATTAGAATGTAAGATTTGGGAAAACAAAAACAATGGAGTAATGAATTACATGCTATAAAATAAAAGCGACAAGGATTAGTACTTGCCTGAGATAAAAGCATTAACGAAATCAGTTCTAGAAGAAATCTTACATATAAATAATGACAATTGAGATAAATGACCATACAAAGAAGTTTAGAAAACTCCTAAGAAGTTACAGGATGCAGCATTGGAAGAATCTTCTATGAAATAGAAACATGCTTAATTGTGGATTTTAGCGCGAGATAAAGTAGTTGTCTGTTTCAGAGGCCATTAAAGTGGCTCCCAGGACAGTTCTACAAATCTGATTGTGGGTAGTTGTTCTCATCAGACATGACCTAGCATAATGAAAGTCCAGTGGATCCTAAGCTGCATGGCCCTAAAACTGACTTTTAAATTGCCATATTAACTACTCAGGCTATCAAATTAATTTAGATTAGGATTAAGCATATTGTGACCAAGCTTGCCACCTGGTGGTCAGTGTGATACAAGTAGGATGTCTTCACAATACATGTTTCTACGTCCAATTTTTGAAAGAGGTCTAAAAATGTAAAGACAATATAGGTACTAGGAAAATACATGGATAAAACTGAAGCTTTGGCAGGGGGAAATGTATTTGGGGATTTGGTCAGTTAGCAGCAATGGCGGTCTAAACAATACTCCCCTAACATACTCGGGTCCTGATACCTGGAACCTGTGACAGTTATCTCGTAGGGCTTTTCAAAGAGATTCTGCAGATGTGATTAAACTAAGGGTTTTGAGATGGGGGAGAGGTCCATGGTTTATGTGGATGGGTCTTAAGCCACTATGCCCTCATGAGATGAAGGGAGAGGAAGATTTGACTACAGAAAATGCTAATGGCAAAGGCAATTTGACAGAAGTGAAATGCAGTACTTGGAAGATGAGGGCCAGGAGCCAAGGAATGCAAGGGACATGACCTTGAAGCCAGAAAGGTAAGGAGATGGATTCTCTCCTGCAGCCTCGGGAGGAGGAGTGGCCTACGGACACTTCAATTCCAGCTCAGTGAAACTCAAGTTAGACTCTGAACCTCCTGAACTGTTGAGGGATAAAGTATTTAAGGCACCAAGTTTTATGGTAACTGTGTTACAGTAGCAACAGGGCACTAATGAACAAAGCTAGGTAGAAGAGGACCTGAGGCTGGGATGATAGAAGGGTTCTAAGAAGAGATGTGAGAAATTAACCCTGCCTACTGATTCAGTCCTAAATGTGACTACATCTGTCAGCAAATGATGCATTAGTACTCAATCTATTTTTTTAAGCCTGGAAAAAGTTGTATGTAAAACAAAGATGACCAGGAACCCCCAGAAACTAGGGGCGAGGCATACGCAGCCCTCCAAAGGAACCAACCCAGAGATATCTTGCCCTTGGAATTATAGCCCCCAGAAGTGCGAGAATAGATTTCTGTTGTTTAAGCAACCCAGTTTGTGGTACTCTGTTGCAGCATCCCTAGAAAACCTACACAATTATATAGTCATTATCCATGTGCTTATCAATTGCCTTGGAAAGAGAATGATCCCCATTTTTGAAGTCTCCTCTATTCCCTTGCCAGACTGGATCTCTCTCTCTTCTTCCACATGAAACCTGTATCTGAGTATTAGAATTTCCACTTTAAGTAGGTTAACCATAATGAATTACTACATGATAATATGGCTTAGCTATGGCTGAGTTTTTTCTTTCCATGCTGTATATAACCTGCTGTTTGCTTTTCTCCCACACTATTATCTTTATGAAGTTTATTCACGTGGACACCCATCCACATAATTATTTTTTCTTTACTGTGACAATGTTCCTCAATAAAAATACAGCACAGTTTATTTATAAATAGACATCTGTGTTACTTCCAGGGTTTTCCAAACACAAATGATATTACTGAGAATATTTTAACACATTCTTAGTACATAGGTGCAAGTTTTAGAGTGAACTCAGGAATATTTTATATATATCTTCAATTTTGCTAGATAGTGTCAATTTCTTTTATTTTTAAATACTTCTATTGGTGCATTATAATTATATATCATACTGAGGTATAAAGTGATAGGAACATACATGCGCACAACACTTGGTGCGGATTCCACCCCTCCCTCTACTTCCCCATACACATCGTTGAGATTGACATTGGTAATTTCACATATGTACATAGCATAGCACTGTACCTTTCAAAGCCATACCAAGTTACATTCCCTTCATTCTGTATGGACAGCAATACTTTGTATTGTTGGCTTTTAAACGTTTTCCTGATACGGTATGTGTAAAATGGTTTCTCAGTGTAGTTTTGATATGCCGTAGTAATTATGGTGGCCATCTTTTCATTGTCTGTACGTTTATGGTTTAACTATTTTTCCTTCTGCTTCTGTGATATTTGACTATTGACACTGATGCCTTGTGTATTTTTCCACGGAGTTGCCTTTTTCTTATTGATTCGTAGCAGTTATTTAAATAGTTTGGATCCGTTATTGGTAATATATCTTGTAGATATTTCCTTCCAATATATCAGTAATCTTTCAATGCTCCTTTTGGTGGTTTTCTTTTTAATTGGGGTTTTTTAGTTTTGATGTGGCTGAATGTTTCCATCATTTCTTTTATGTTATTTGCTTTTGAGTCCCAGGGAATTCTTCCTTGGAAAAATACTCTAAATTGTCCTATACTTTTTAAAATTAAAAATGGAGCCTTTTACTTTAAATGAAAATTCATTGTCTTTAATCTATCTGGGATTAACTTTTGTACGTATGCAATCTGTGGTTCTATTTTATTTTTTCTGTATGCATAGTCCATTGTCCCACTGTTGCTAACTAAATACCCCATCCTTTTCTCACTGATAAGCAAATCATATTTGCATATACTTGATTTGAGACCTATTTCTGGGCTTTCTATTCAATTTCATAAATTACCTCCCCTTAAACAAGCACTACAGTAAATTCTGATATCTGGAAAAGAAATTTCCCCAAACTAGTCCATCTTTTTCTAGAGTATCTTGGTTTTTTAAATTTCTTTAATATCAGTTTATTTAAAAATATGTTCTGATGTATACAAGAGACTCTATATGATAATATATACATTACATATATCCACTAAGTTAAAAACTAATATAATGAACATTCATGAACCTACCACCCAACCCCCAAACCAGAACTTTGCTGAAACTTCCATTGCCCTAAGTGCTCTTTCTCCATTTCACCACCCCACGTCCCCACTCCGGAGGTAAGCGCTATCGTAATAGTTTGGGCTCTTTATGTAAACATGTCTGGCTGTGAATTGTCTTTGTAACTCGCTTTCTCAGGCTTATGCTTCTAGCATTCATCTATGTTGTTATGTGAAGCTGTAGCTTATTCATTTTATCCTTAAGGATTTGCACCGACATATATCAAGTTTCCAGTTCCGTGTGGGTTTGTTGTTGACCTCTTGATTCTGTTTTTTGAATCTATTTTCCATCCCCATGCAAAAATAGGATGCTTTCTTAATTACCGAAGTTATAAAATAAGATTCGATATCTTGAAAAGCAAGTCATCTATTCCTATACCTCTTTGTTTAGAGTGTCTTGATATCTTCTCTGTAAATTTCAGAAGTATCTTTCATGTTCTATAAAAACTTTTTGCAATGGGAAGTTCATTAGACCTATAGATGAATTTGAGTGGAACTGGAACTTTATTACAGTGACTCTACCTACCCATGCAGATACTATTTCTCTCCATCTAGTTGGGTCATCATTAATGCTTCACCCTAACTCTTTATAAAATGCTATAATTTCATAACTTCACAATTTTCTACATAAAAATCTTGAACATCTGTTTCATCTTAAACATCTGTTTTATCTTGAACATCTGTTCTGCTGGTTAAAAGAAATTCTTTTGCATTCCTACTTTGCTAAAATTATTTTCTTAAATCATGAATGATGTTGAATTTTCTACATCTACTGAGATTATCATATGATTTTATTCTATGAATATAATAAATAACCACTGAGATTCAGGAGTTGAACAGTGGTCCAGTAAGAAGGAACAAACCTAGAGGTGGCTAAAGAATCGAAGCAATATGAAGTCACAGAAGCTAAAAGAAGACAGTGCTTCAACTGTATGTATTCAAACTTGGCAGCCATTCCCTCCTCCTGATTTGTCTCTGACCTTTAACAGCTTGGCTGGCTCAATCACAAAATTCCACTTGACATTCTAATTCCTCTTAACATTGTCTTTCCCTGGGGTCAGTAACACTGGTTCATTGTTATTGCTGTTGTTTTAATGTATCTTGTTCACTGAGATGATGCACTAGTGTTTCTGAACTGAGTTTGGCAACAGGTTTCCATTTCTTTTTTGGTACCAAGGATTGAACCGAGGGTCATTCTACCTCTGAGCTATACCCCCAGCCCTATTTCACTTTTTTATTTCAAAATAGGTTCTCGCTAAGTTATGAAGGACCTCACTAAGTTGCTGTGGTTGGCCATAAACCTGTGATCCTCCTGTCTCAGCCTCCTAAGTACTGAGTTTACAAATGTGTGCCACCATGCCTGGTTTATTTTTTATTTCCAAACAGGGTCTCACTAAGTTGCAGAGGCTGTCCTCGAACCTGTGATCCTACTGTCTCAGCTAAAGATGATTCCATAATTTGCTCTGGTGTTCTTGGCCCAGACTGTTCTTGTATTCATGATAATTTAGGTGTCTGATAGGGAGGCCCTGGCTCTCATTTCCTAAGTTTTCATAGACAAGAAACTAAAATACAGATCACAAGATGCCCTTCTCAGCCCTTCATGTTGGTGCCCATGTGATTTAGTACCATTATTTTTTTTTAATTTTTTTTTTTTGCGGTACCGGGGATTGAACACAGGGGCGTTCTACCTCTGCGCTACATCCCCGGCCCTATTTTTTATGCTTTATTTTTGAAACCGGGTCTCACAAAGTTGTGGAGGGCCTCACTAGGTAGAGAGAGAGAGAGAGAGACAGAGAGAGAGAGACAGAGAGAGACAGAGAGAGAGAGAGATCGCGCGCGCGCGCGTGCGTGCTGAATTTGGCCGCGAACCCGGATCCTCCGGTCTCCGCCTCCCAAAGTACTGGGATTACAAGCGCGCGCCACCACGCCTGGCGATTTAGTACCATTATAATTCCTTACTATAAAAAAGAAAAATAAAGAAAAACCACCAAAAAGGAAAGTAGTTGCACAAATGGGATTATGGTGGATTTGCAGTTCTATTCACGTCAGGTAGCTGTGGAATGTTTAGGGTTTGGTGTAAGTTGTATTTTTATAGCTTGTCACTCACTGTATATGCCTCATTTGCATCAGGAAAAGGTTATTACTGATCATATGATTAAAGAAGAGTTCCAGTGCCTCAATTCCAATTTCTGTGAACTGCCAAATTTAACAATTAACAGTGTTAGGATAGCCCCGAACACTTCTGCCAAATAGTAAAAGGTATGAGACTATGGTTTGAAAAAAATTTTGATTTCCTTTTTGTTTTTCTCTGTTTTTTAACTATCCTGCAAAGATGGTATGCTCAGAAATCACAATTTGGTGCATGAGCAGTATTGATAAAGGTTTTGAAATGACCTAATGGAAAAAGCACTGAAAAGAATATTTCTCATAATGACAATTCCTCAATAACTGCCAATTTTTTGCCTTAACACATTTTTTCTTAATACAAGTAACAACTGCAGCATCTTTCGAATTCGACTGAACCCTAACGATGTGCCATATGCTGGGAAGACTCATCATGCTAAGATGCCCACAGGATCTGTTCTCTCCTTACTTGTCAATTCTGGTGCATAATGTGGTTCCAGGGCATTCAAATTTATCAAAACTCATACAATTCATGGTGACCCAAGTCCGGTAGTACACTTGGATTTTTTACTTGATTTTTATTCCTGTTTAGAGTTTTCATATTATTTAAAACATTACCTTACCATCAAATTGGTAAGCCACCCTTTCCTTTCCACCTCAGGTAACATCTCTCTCTCTCTCTCTCTCTCTCTCTCTCTCTCTCTTTCTCTCTTTGTGGTACCCGGGATTGAACCCAGGGATGTTCTAGCTCTTAGGTACACCCCAAGCCCCATTTTTTATTTTTGATTTTGAAACAGGGTACCACTAAGTCACTGAGGGCCTGCCTAATTTGCTGAGGCTGGCCATGAACCGATGATCCTCCTGTCTCAGCCTCCTGAATATTGGGATTATAGTCATGTCCTACCATGCCCAGCTCTCTTGTCTCTTTTTTTTTAATGGTTGCTCTGGTAGTATATTTATGCTGGGCCATTTCTCTGATTGATGTATAGCCAAATATGTATAAATTATGAAAGTCTCCATAAAGAGTTAATTCCTGTTTCTCTATCAAGTTCTGTGAGTTTTTCAATATCAACAAGTATAAATCAAAATACTCTGGCACTTAAAGCTCCACTCTGTGCTTCAAAAGGAGAAAGTGGGACAATTTAGAGTTCATCAGTTATATCACATTAAATTAGCCTCCATCATTGACTTGGCTCGACAGCCTTCATCTATTTTAATTTACAACAGAGAGGACGGCCAAGTAAAGGATAGTAGCAACAACACAGTTGAAAGGAAGCTCCGTCTTCTCAGTTATAGAAAGGGCTTTGCTTCTATGGCATTAAGGCAGCATTAAGATAAAAACTTATAACTCAATATAACAAAATATATTCCATAAGGTTTTCATTCAAAAAGCTTGGTTACAATAGGATTCTACATCTAACACATGAACAATTTTATGAATTTAAAAAATGTAGCCAGGCGTGGTGGTGCATGCTGGCTGAGACAGGAGGATAGCAGGGTCCAGAACAGGCTCAGCAATGTCATGAGACCCTCAGCAACTTAGTGAGATCCTGCTTCAAAACAAAAAATAAAAGGGTTGGGGTGCAGCTCAGAGGTAGAATGCCTCTGGGTTCAATCTCCAGTACCGCTAACTAACTAAACAGTGCAAGAATTAAAAACTAAAAATGCATTGTATACTTGCATTATAAATTCCAACTACGATATCATATTTTATTAACTTGGCAGAATATATTCAGTCCTTTATGCTAGTCACCATTCTATTCCTTCAGAGATCTATATTTCTCATGTAATAGAAATAATATTTTATGAGCCGGGCGTGGTGGCACACGCTTGTAATCCCAGCACTTGGGAGGCTGAGACTGGAGGATCGCAGGTTCGCGGCCAGCCCCAGCTACTTAGTGAGGCCCTCTGCAACTTAGTGAGGCCCTGTTTCAAAACTAAGAATAAAAAATAGGCCTGGGGTGTAGCTCAGAGGTAGAATGCCCCTGGGTTCAACCCCCAGTACCACAAAAAAAATATTTTATAAATATTATTGGATGGGGTGCCAACTTACTCATTTTTTTTTTTTGCGGTACCGGGGATTGAACGCAGGGGTGTTCTACCTCCGCGCTA
>PVJS01017932.1:15166-35634 GCA_004027185.1 Glis glis | reverse complement strand
TTTTGCGGTACTAGGGATTGAACCCAGGGGCATTCTGCCTCTGAGCTCCACCCCCAGCCTTATTTTTTATTCTTTATTTTGAAAAGGGTCTCACTAAGTTGCAGAGGACCTCACTAAGTAGCTGAGGCTGGCCACGAACCCAGATCCTCCTGTCTCAGCCCCCCAAGTACTGGGATTACAAGAGTGCGCCACCAAGCCTGGCTTAGAAAGGGCTCTTGAAAGGGATTGCCACTCAGCTTCCAATCATCACAACCTTGAAATTAGATTAAGGTGATCCCAGATTGGGAGATTCCCCAACCCTTTGGCATAAGCAAATAAAAATCCTCTCCAGAGGAAAATATCATCACAAACCTCAATTTTATTTCTACAGGCAATTTTGCTAATGCGATATCCTGAATACAACAAAAATGCAACCAGGTGTAGAAGACATGATAGAAAACTAGCACAACAGCAGACAATGCAAATAGGCCTATAGTGGCCAGAGCTACTGGAGCTATCAAACAGACCTGGAAATAACTGCCCACCAGACTCAAGAAGATAGACAAATTTGAGAATTTCAATAGATACCTGACAGCTGGGGGGGGGGGGAGTACATTCTAGAACTTTTTTAAAAATCCAATAACCCATGTAGTCCCAGCTACTTGGGAGGCTGAGGCAGGAGGATTCCTTTAGCCTAGGGGTTTGAGGCTAGCCTGGGCAATATAGCGAGATCCTGTTTCTAAAAAAAAAAAAAATTAAATAAGCCTGGTGTGGTGGTACATGCTTGTAATCCCAGTACTTGGGAAGCTGAGACAGGAGAGGATCACTGGTTTGAGGATAGCCTCAGCAACTTAGCGAGGCCCTCAGAAACTTAGCAAGACCCTGTTTCAAAATAAAAAAGTAGGGCTGGGAGTGTAGCTCAGAGGTAGAATGCACCTGGGTTCAATCCCCAGTACCACACATACAAAAAAATTAAATAAATAATAAAAATCCATTAACCAAATTAAGAATTCAGTGGAAAGTTTTAACAACAGTAAACTGAGCACAGCTGGACCACAGGTTCGAGGACAGCCTCAGCAACTTAGCGAGCCTGTTTCAAAATAAAAAATAAAGTAGGGCTGGGAGTGTAGCTCAGAGGTAGAATGCCCCTAGGTTCAATCCTCAGTGCCACACAAAAAAATTAAATAAATAATAAAAATTCAATAACCAAATTAAGAATTCAGTGGAAGGTTTTAATAGCAGTTGGCTGGGCGCAGCTGAAGAGATAACTGGAAAACTGGGAGCCAGGCATACTAACATGCAAGACAGCAGCATGAACCCTTTTATGCCATTACTGAGAGAAATTAAATTCACAGGGCCAGAAAACTATAGCCCACAGGTCAAATCCGTTCAACTGGAACCTGATTTTTTAAGACTCAGGAGTCTGTCAACTAAAATGATCCCCCCCCCCACCCGCCGCAGTGTTGGGAATTGATCCCAGAGGCCCATGCATGCAAGGCAAATGTTCTACCACTGAAATACATCCCCAACCCCAGTTTTTACATTTTTTTTTTTGTACCGGGGATTGAACTGAGGGATTGGTTTCCCATGTTTCAGTTGACGAACTGTGGGAGAACCCAGGAGATTTCTCCCTCCAAGCTATGTACCCAGCCTTTTTTAATTTTTATTTTGAAACAGGTTCTTACTAAATTGCTGAATCTGCCCTCAAACCTGTGATCCTCTCATCTCAGCTTCTCAAGTACTGGGATTATAAGCGTGCGCCACTGCGCCCAGCTACTTTTACTTTTTTTCTGTTTTGTTTTGTGGTGCTAGGGATTGAACCAACAGGCATTGTACCTCTGAGCTACCTCCCCAGTCCCATTTTTAAATTTTTTTATTTGGAAACAGGATCTCACTAAGTTGCTGACAGCCTCATTAAGTAGCTGAGGTTGGCTTTAAACCTGCGATCCTCCTGTCTCAGCCTCCCAAGTACTGGGATTACAGGTGTGCACCACCGCACCCGGCTTAGTTTTTACATTTTTAAATAGTTGCAGAAGTACCTACATAATTTTATCTCTCAGTCCACAAAGTCTAATATTATCCAGTCCTTTAAGGAGTTTGTTGACCCAGAAATTCCAAGCCCTGTGGCTGGCTCTCTGGATACTGTCCTTCAGGTGCTGGGTTGGATCCTTGGTGTCATTTTAAGGATGTGGCTGTGGACTTCAGAGGGAAAGAGTGGTAGGACTTGAATGATGCCCAGAGGACCCTGCACAGGGACATAATGCTGGGGTACTGCAAACCTGAGGTGATCTTCAAGTTGGAGCAAGGAGCAGAGAGTCACAGACAGTAGAAGAATCTCCAAACCACAGCTTCCCAGATGCTCAGATAGGGGATGACACTATCTATCTATCTATCATCTATCTATCTATCTATCTATCTATCATTTATTGGTACTGAGGATTGAACCCAGGGGCATTCTACCTCTGAGCTACATCCTCAGCCCTGTTCTATTTTTTATTTTATTTGTGTGTGTGTGTGTGTGTGTGTGTGTGTGTGTGTATGTGTGTGTGCGTGGTACCGATGATTGAACCCAGGAGCATTCTACCTCTGAGCTACATCCTCAGCCCTGTTCTATTTTTTATTTTATTTCTGTGTGTGTGTGTGCACGGTACCGATGATTGAACCCAGGAGCATTCTACCTCCGAGCTACACCTCAGCCCTGTTTTATTTTTATTTTGAAACAGGGTTTCGCTAGGTTGATGAGAGTCTCACTACTTGCTGAGGTTCTCTTTGAACCTGAGACCCTCCCATCTCAGCCTCCCAAATACTGAGATTACAGGCTTGGGCCACCGTGCCCGGCGATGACCCAATTTAGAAGACCCAAAAAATCACAGTAGACATTTGTGGTGAGTTAAAATCACCAACAGCAATGCATAAACAGAGGAGAGAGTTGCCAACACATGGAGAAACATTTAATTTGAGCTCAAACACTATATTAAGTCTGATTATTAACAATGAAAACTATGCAGTAATGAGTCCCAAGGAGTTTATTGTATGTCATAAACTTCCCACTGGTGTGCCTGATAAGATGATGCATGCTGAAGACAAAACTGATGACTATAATACAGCTAGGCAGTCCTTAGCCATCATGTGCACATTAGCATTGTAAGATTTAAACTGGGCCACAGAGCCAGGCGTGGTGGCGCACATTTGTAATCCCAGTACTTGGGAGGCGGAGACCGGAGGATCCGGGTTCACGGCCAGCCTCAGTTACTTTGTGAGGCCCTCTGCAACTTCGTGAGACCCGGTTTCAAAATAAAGGATAAAAAATAGGACCGGGGGTGTAGCTCGAAGGTAAAACGCCCCTGGGTTCAATCCCTGGTACCGCAAAAAAAAAAAAAAAATAGTAATAAACTGGGCCACAGCCTGAGCGGGGTAGACAAGGAACAGCCCTCAACACAGAGGCAAAATTATTGGCATAAAAACATTAATATGATTCAGGCATGATAGCACATGCCTCTAATCTTAGTACTTGGGAGGCTGAGACAGGAGGATCGCAGGTTTGTGGACAGCCTCAGCAACTTAGCAAGGCCCTCAGCAACTTAGTGAGACCCTATTTCAAAATAAATTAGAGCTGGGGTATAGCTTAGAGGTAGAATTCCCCTGAGTATAATCCCTAGTATCAAAAAAAAAAAAAAAAGAAAAAGAAAGGAGTTTATTGACTCCTAATATTATAAAGATGTCAACTTTTCTAAAACTGATATATAAATTTAATAAAATTATAATAAAAACCCCCAAATTTAATAAAATTACAATAAAAATCCCAACAGTCATTAGTGAGTATGTAAAATTCAACAAAACTAATGCTAAAGGTTATATAAAATGCAGAAGCCCAAGAATAGCCAAGCCAGTCATGAAGAAGAGCAAGGTGAGAATTTCCTTATTGGGCGGACATTGTAGCTTGTTCTAGGAGTAACAAATAGACAATGGAACTGAGGGAGGATAGAAGAAATGAAAGTAATAGGTAGAAAGGAGACAAACAGGGAAGAAAGGGGAAACTGTGGCTTTAATCTCTAAAAACTCCAGACTGATCCTTCTCTTCACCCTACAGTCTGTTTTTCCTTAGGCAAACACCGCCAAAAGGCCCATACCTTTAATCCTAAAGGCCTATCTCCCACCTAAAGTTTCTAAAACATTTGGTAAACAAAGGATCCATAAGGAATGTCTGACACTTGGTCAAGCCCAGGCACCACCCAGCCACCCACCAATGGGGTGTCAGGAACCTGAAGATTCTGAGGACAACCAGACCTCCATCCCTGCCATGTGCCCCTACCCCCTCACAGAGGTCTCCTATTAAAGAATTGTGAAGATCCCAAAGGGCCTCTCCCACTCTTGAGGTGGCCCAAGTTCTCTGTATCCCGTACTTTCCTAAATAAATCTCTGTCTTCGTCTCTGACAAAGCTCATGCTGAAATTTTCTGCCACAGAAGCCAAGGACCCCGCCTATCCCGAGGTGAGTTCCCCTTCCCCAAACCTGGGAACTCCTCCAGACTCTTCACAGAATTGTGATTCCCATGACATCAAAATAGCTGAGAAACAGACCCCTGCATGTGGACGCTTGGTTTATGGCATGGGAGTAACTTGAAGGATCATGAAGAAGGCTTTCTGCAGTGCTGGTAATATTCTATTATTTTTTATCTTGGTGGTGGTTATGTAATAGATTGCTGAGTATTGTGCACTTTTCTGAATAGAAGTTCTATTTTCACAATAAAATGATTTTTAAAAGAACATATTCAGCCGGGAATGGTGGCACATGCTTGTAATCCCAGTACTTGAGAGGCTGAGACCAGAGGTTCCGGGTTCGCAGCTAGGGCCTCAGCTGCTTAGTGAGGCCCTCTGCAACTTAATGAGACCCTATTTCAAAATAAAGAATAAAAAATAGGGCTGGGGGTGTAGCTCGGAGGCAGAATGCCCCTGGGTTCAATCCCCAGTACTGCAAAAAAAAAAAAAAGAGAACATATTCAATGGTCTCATACAAAGTCCAATTTCCTAAACATCAGTTTTTTTCCTTGAAAATTATATGGCATTTCATTTCCACCATCTCTTAAACCTATACATTGATTGATTGATTGATTGATTGGGTCTTGGTAAATTGGGTCTGGCTAAATTGCTAAGGCTGGTCTCCAACCTGTGATCCTCCTGTCTCAGCCTCCCAAGTACTCGGATTACAAGCATGCTCCACCACACCCAAGTCCTATTTTTTATTTGGAAACATGGTCTTGCTAAATTGTGGAGGGCCTTGCTAAATTGCTGAGGCTGGCCACGAATCCCAGTACTTGGGAGGTTGAGACAGGAGGATCATAGGTTCAAAGCCAGTCTCGGCAACTTAGAGAGGATCTCAGCAACTTAGTGAGACTCTGTCTCCAAATAAAAAATAAAATCGGGCTAGGGGTGTAGCTCAGAGGTAGAATGCCTCTGGGTTCAATCCTCAGTACCAAAAAATAAAAATAGAGCCGGGCGTGGTGGCGCACGCTTGTAATCCCAGTACTTTGGGAGGCGGAGACCGGAGGATCCGGGTTCGCAGCCAACCTCAACGCTCAGGTGCACGTGTGATCTCTCTCTGTCTCTCTGTCTCTCTCTCTCTCTCTCTTTCTCTCTTTCTCTCTCTCACTACCTAGTGAGGCCCTCCACAACTTCATGAGACCCGGTTTCAAAAATAAAGCATAAAAAAATAGAGCCAGGGGTGTAGCACGGAGGTAGAACGCCCCTGCGTTCAATCCCCAGTACCGCAAAAAAAATAAAAATAAAAATAAAAATAGGGCTGGGCCGGGCATGCTAGGCACATGCTTGTAATTCCAGTACTTGGGAGGCTGTGATAGGAAGACCGGAGGTTCGTGGTCAGCCTCAGCTACTTACTGAGGCCCTCCGAAACTTAGACCCTGTTTTAAAAATAAAGAATAAAAAATAGGGCTGGGGGTTTAGCTCAGAGGTAGAATGCCCTCAGGTTCAAACCCTAGTACCACACACGCACACAAGAAAAATTAGAATAGGGCTGGGATTGGATAGAAACGGGGGATCAAATCCTAGGCAGCAACTGTCCCAGTCAAAGGGAAGTAGATTTTAAGCTAAGACAGTAGGACAAGAAAGTGATCTTCATAAAGGGTATATTTTGTACCCAGCTCCTGTCTGCCAGGAAGTAGCCACTTTGCTCTACCACATACTATCTGCCATAATGTTCTGCCTCACCCTGGACCCAGAAGCGCCAGAGCCAAGTAACCATGGACTAAAGCCACCTCTGACACTTTGAGCCAAAGTAAATCTTTCCTCCTTAAAAAGAGAGAGAGAGAGAGAGAGAGAGAGCGCCAGGTGTGGTGGTGCATTCCTGTAATCCAAGTATTTGGAAGGTTAAAACAAGGGATCACAGGTTCAAGAACAGCCTCAAAAACTTAGCAAGACCCTCAAAAACTCAGCAACAGTGAAACCTGTCGATAGCCATCTTACAGCTGCACACTGAGATTAACATCTTGGACCAACTCGACTGTGTGTACATAGTGCCCAGTTGAGTGGAATCTGTCCACAAGCGGACAAATTCCCCGGAACTTGATGGGATCGATAAGGTGTGGACTTTGATGTCCTCTCCATCTACCAGTAATGTTTAACCTTTCCTTCCTCTTAGTTTGTCTCATGACTACCTTGCTGCTTTTTTTTTTTTTTTTGCGGTACCGGGGATGGAACCCAGGGGTGTTCTATCTCCGCGCTACGCCCCCGGCCCTATTTTTTTATACTTTATTTTGAAACCGGGTCTCACGAAGTTGTGGAGGGCCTCACTAGGTAGAGAGAGAGAGAGAGAGAGAGAGCTGAGGCTGGCCACGAACCTGGATCCTCCGGTCTCCGCCTCCCAAAGTACTGGGATTACAAGCGTGCGCCACCACGCCCGGCCTCCTTGCTGCTTTTCCTTATCTTGTCCTATAACAATTTGCTGGCTTCTGTGTTTGATTAACTTTTACGATGCCTTGCTTAAAGTTTCTATAAAAGTAAGGTGCTGGCTGTAGGATTCAGGAGGCTAGGAGAATTGCCATGTTACCTCCTCCTTGGCCAACCCTAAATATTAAATATTAAAATAATAATTTTGGACCCAGAGTCATTCATGCAAAGGACTTCAGCAAGCAGCAAACTCGACACTGGTCCATCACAGAAACCCTGTTTCAAAATTTTTGTAAAAAGTGAAAAAGGGTTGGGGGTGTAGCTCAGAGGTGAAATGCCCCTGGTTTAATCCCCACTACAAAATAAAGAGAAAAAGAGAAAGAAAGGAGGGAAGAAGGAAGAGAAAGAAAGGGAGTTTCATGTAGGCACCCAGCTTAGGCAACTATACTAAGGTATTTGTATTTTAAGAGTCATTTGAGCTGGGTGTCGTGGTGTGCACCTGTAGTTCCAGCACTTGGGAGGCTGAGGCAGGAGGATCACTTGAGCTCAGGACTTCGAAGCTAGCCTGAGCAACATAGTGAGAGACCTGTCTCAATAAATAAATAATAATTATTTCAGTCATTTGAAAGCAAGGCACCACATGTATAGTCTCAGCACTGGCTCAAGAATGAATACTGAAGCATGGCCCCGGTGTCTCACCGATTACCTTGACTCTTCACCACTCAATGAACAGGATATTCTTGTTCCCACAAAGCCTCTCCATTTCCTTCTGCCCCTCCCTTGCCCAGATTGACTGGTTGTCATTTCATTTATGGTGTCATTTCATTGTTATGTAGTAGAGGAGGATGGAGAGAGAATACAAATAGCCAAAGGACACAGGCTTATTAGGATCCTACAGATTGTTCAAAAACTAGAGCTGAGCATGGGACTCTCCCCCTGAATTTTGGGTTAAACTTCTGAAGAGATGCATGAAAGTAGTGTGCCTGCAATGGCACAGGAGTTGAAATCAGTGGGGTGAAACAGAAAAGGAAAGTTAGAAATAAAAATCTAAGCTTAGGCACAGTACTAGATAATAGAAATAAATCCAACTGCCTTATAAGAGGCATTTAATAACACTGAGGATGTCACTGTTTCCAATGTATTTATAATCTCTGGGTTAGAATTGACTCTTTTCAGAGGGAATGGAAGAACACTTTTCATGGGCAGACTACCAGCAGGTGGAATGAATGCCTAATGAAGTGAAACAGAAAAGATGATGGTGTTGAGTCTATGATTCTTTCAGTTTATGACTGGGTAGTTTCTTTCATTTGAATGGTTGATATGCCCGCTTTCAGTAAGATGCAATATCTGAGTTGTTTTGCTAGGGGCAGTGACAGGCAATGAATAACCATGTCTTAGCTATGTATATACAAGGATTTTCAAAGCACTTGAATGTTCACCCACAGGCTTCCACCTTATCTCCGAACCAGAGGCATCCACTTTAGAACTGACAGTCTCATAAAACCATTTTCCAGGAGTTGAGTTCAAACAATACTTTGCAACTTGAAGTTAACCTTTGCACCCTGGACTTATATCTCCCTGAGTCACCTGTACAGGCATTGAATTTCAAAATATTTCAGGACAATTTTGAATGGCATGGTTAGAGTCACGTGGGAAAATGGGTGCCAGAATCCAGGGAGCCATTGGCCTGATGTCACAGTGACCTTGAGTCTTCTGAACCTAATCAGCAGAAAGTCATTACCACTGCAGATATTCCTCAAGGAACTCAAGTCTCCAAGCCTGACTCGAATGAAGTGTGTGTGGTCAACGAAAGTGATGAAGGATACTTTGGGCTCCTCTTGAATGTGCTACACAAACATCAAAGGTAGCCAGGCCTGGTGGTGCATGCCTGTAATCCCAGTACTTGGGAGGCTGAGGCAGGAGGATTGCAGATTCATGGCCAGTCTCAGCAATTTAGTGAGACTGCTCAGCAACTTAGCAAGACTCTATTTCAAAATTTAAAAATAGGCTGGGCGTGGTGGTGCACGCTTGTAATCCCAGTACTTGGAGGCTGAGACAGGAAGAGTGCAGGTTCAAGGACAGACGCAACAAATAGTGAGACTCTCATCAACCTAGCAAGACCCTGTTTCAAAACAAAAAATAAAATAGGGCCGGGGGTGTAGCTCAGAGGTAGAATGCCCCTGGGTTCAATCCCCAGTGCCACAATAAATAAATAAATAAATAAATAAATAAATAGGCTGGAGTGTACCTTAGAGGCAGAATGCCCAGTACCACAAAGAAAAAAATTAAAAATAAAAATAAAGCCAGGTGTGGTGACGAACGCTTGTAATCCCAGTACTTGGGAGGCTGAGACAGGAGGATCACAGGTTGGAGGACAGCCTCAGCAAATAGACTCTCATCAACCTAGTGAAACCCTGTTTCAAAATAAAAATTAAAAAAATAGGGCTGGGGGTGTAGCTCGGAGGTAGAATGCCCCTGGGTTCAATCCCCAGTGCCATAAATAAATAAATAAATAAATAAATAAATAAATAAATAAATGGGCCGGGGTGAGGCTGAGAGGTAGAATGCCCTTGAGTTCAATTCCCAGTACAAAAAAAAGGAGGGGGGAGGGAGACGGGGCCCGGTGTCACACAGCAGTAATCCCAGTACTTGGGAGGCTGAGACAGGAGGGAGGCCAGCACATGGAAATTTAGCAAGACCCTGTTTCAAAAATAATTTTAAAAAATAGGGTAAGGCCGGGCGTGGTGGCGCACGCTTGTAATCCCAGTACTTTGGGTTCGCGGCCAGCCTCAGCTCTCTCGCTCTCTCCTTGTCTCTCTCTCTCTCTCTCTCTCTCTCTCTCCTTAGTGAGGCCCTCCGCAACTTCGTGAGACCCAGTTTCAAAATAAAGTATAAAAAATAGGGCCGGGGGCGTAGCGCGGAGGTAGAACGCCCCTCGGTTCAATCCCCGGTACGGCAAAAAAAAAATAGGGTGAGGTGTGTGTGGTTCAGAGGTAGAATCCCTACATTCAATCCCCAGTACCACGGGTGGGGGAGGTAAAATTCACCTTCTAGCACCTGCAACGTCTGTGTACACCTGTCTGCCCGCCGCCTCTGCCCCCTCCCCCTGCTGCATTTTGTCCCACCTTAGAACTCGCTAGCATCTGGTTTTCATCACAGCCTTCTTCCTCCTCTAGTAGTTGGAGCTCAAGTGTGCACCAACCTCCGAGATTTATGCATTTTTGAAACCCTTCTGCGGGGTCACTGGTATGAAGTCCTGAGGCAAAACCAGAACTGCGGTACGTCCCAAAGATTCCACCTCTGGAACCAAGCCTACACTCCCACCGAGAAGGGGTCCAGCTGGCCCGGATGCCGCTGACCTCCGAGGCTTCTCCTCCCTTTGCTTTACGAACTGCCCAATGGCTGGCTGCGGCGGGGATAATGCATGAGCGGCCAGCCAATAGCGGAGAGGGGGGCGGGCTCAGTTGAGGGCTGGTTCAATCAGAGGCGCGCAGGGGGCGGTCCCTGTCCGGCCGCAGCCCAATGGGATCCCCGCTGGGGGCCTGGCCGGCGGCTTGGCGGGGCTATATAAGTCCCCGCTGGCCGGCGGTAGCCGGGATTCGTGGTGCAGCTGGAGACACGTAGCGCGTCTGCAGTCAGCCACCCTGCACAAGCTTCACCTGTCGGAGCAGCCATGGTGAGAGGGAGCTGGGGGCACTCGAGGAGTTCACGGTGAGGGTGCTGCTTGGGGGAGGATGCCGGGGGTCCGTGAAGGTCGGGCTGCGCAGGAAGGACGGGCATCCGGGCAGTCCAGGGTGCGGGTGGGATGCCAGAGGTGTTTGGGAATTCACGGTGAGGGTGGGCTGTGCGGGAAGGTTCTGCTTTTCTGCGCTCCTTCCCTACGGGAAGCGGATGCGAGCTAGAAAAGTACTGAGCGCTCTAAGAGCGCTGAAACTGAGCGGACTGGCGAAAGGTAAAGCTCGGGACGTGGGGCTGGCGCGGGGAGGAAGTCGTGTGGTGTTTCTGGCCCTGAGCGCAAGATCTGGGCCGCTGAGTCGGCTCCGCATTGGAGCGCGCCCCGGACTTCGGCGGGGATCTAGGACCCGCCCCGTATTTCTTCCCCCGCAGCCAGGGACAAAGAGGTGCACGCCTCTAACTGCAGTCCCCGCCCCCTTCACCCCGGCCAGAGACCACTCTCTGGCGCGGGAGAATGAACCTGGGATGATGAGGGAATTCCGACAGGTTTCTCTAGTTCAGAACCCGTTCTGGATTGCCTTTGTTTCCGGCGGCCGGCTCAGGTCAGAGGTCCCCGCCCTTTGGCCTCATACCTGACCAGGTATTTTGTAAGTTTCTGATGCCTGGGGAATAATGTTCTTTGCTCCACTTCTCTCCTCTTCTGGTATTCAAGGGCATGAGGCACCTCAGTTCAAACTGAAAACTTGGGATGGGTACACAGGTCCCCTGTGCCCCACGGGAATCTCTTGATGCGCATGTCTGCTCTGAGCCCCCTTCAAGGTTCCGAGGCTGTCTTGGAAGATAGCTCCTAAGACTGCTAAACTGTTGCAGCTGTCCTCCCAGGAGGTCCCATCTGCAGCTGAGAGGTGCTCAGCCCTTTCAGACCAATCCTCAGGACTGCAGGTTGAGGGTGAAGGACCAGAAGATGGGAAGGTCTATCTATCATGGATGTACCTCACTGAGGATAATTGAAAAGTGGGGCAGGACTGGGCGTGGTGGTACACGCCTGTAATCCCAGTACTTGGGAGGTTGAGACAGGAGGATCGCAGGTTCATGGCCAGTCTCACCAATTTAGTGAGGCCCTCAGAAACTTAGTGAGACCTGTTTCCAAATAAATAATAGAGCTGGGGTTGTAGCTGGGAGGTAGAATGCCCCTGGGTTCAATCCCCCAGTACCACCAAAAAAAAAAAAAGAAAAGAAAAGAAAAAATGTGGGCAGGTCTTCTGGCCTCCACTGTGACCCTTGAGTGGTACTTGCTTGTATTAACCTATCTGTACTGCAATGGACAGTGACAGGTGTCTAAGGTTGGTAAACGTGCTCCCAAAAAAGGGGCAATTGTGGGTGAGCTTTCAGAAGACTGTAACCTCAGTTATAGGCCTGAACTTGGTCTTCTGCCCCTTTAGAGTGTGGAGGAGGCAGAGAGGCACTCATGGGAGACCTCTTCTCCTAGGTCCCTGTGCTTGAACCCAGGCATTCCAGGTGGGCCTGTCTTGAAATTTTGGACTCTCAACTTCCCAAGCCACCCCAGCCAGCAGAGAGGGAACTATGCAGTGGGATTTGGCTGCTCAGTTTTGGCTTTTTTTGTTTTTTTTGGTTCATGCCCCCAAAGACCTGGGTATAATCACTTTCTTCTTAAGCCCTAAGTGTATGAAGGAAAATGATGGCCTGGAGGTAGTTTGGGTTCAGGTGTAGGGAGGTTTAGAAAAGGAACCCAGTCTTTTGAGTTTTAGATTAGGTAAAGCACAGCTTCAGACTTCAGGAGCAGGGAGTTAAGGGTGCTCCCAGGGAAGGTTTTTCAAGCTCTGGATCCCTTCCCACGCTGCTCACAGCATCTCACTCTGCTCCCCCCACCAGCGAGAGTGCATCTCCATTCATGTGGGCCAGGCTGGGGTGCAGATGGGCAATGCCTGCTGGGAGCTCTACTGCCTGGAGCACAGCATCCAGCCCGATGGCACCATGCCCAGTGACAAGACCCTGGGGAGTGGCGATGACTCCTTCAACACCTTCTTCAGTGAGACAGAGGCTGGCAAGCATGTGCCCCGGGCTGTCTTTGTGGACTTGGAACCTGCAGTCATAGGTGAGTGGGCAATCCCCATTTCTTGCCAGCCCCAAAGTCAGTGGGAAGTTCTGCTTAGGGGGAAAACACTTAGAATGCAGGCAGTCCCTTGCCAAGAACAACACCGGAGTCTGAAGTGTGTTGTTTTTGTCTGGTTGCTGTCTTCAGGAAGGGTCCTGGGGGCTTCCTGTGCTGACAGGGAAATCATTCATACAGCTGTGCCTGGAAACAGCCAGATATGAGTCAAGGGTCAGACCTAGAATAAAAACCGCAGAAAGGAATGAATAAAAGCAAAAGTGTTAAACTTTTCCCCCTACCCTCAGGCTCATGATAGCATTGCCTAAGGAACTGGGAGCTGAGAACATTCTTAATAGCCCCCTGCTCAGCCTTGAAGTGTTAAACTTTTCCCCCTACCCTCAGGCTCATGATAGCATTGCTTAAGGAACTGGGAGCTGAGAACATTCTTAATAGCCCCCTGCTCAGCCTTGACTGAAATCAGCCTCTTGAAAGGATGTGAGCCTGTGTAAACTTGGCTGTTGCTGACTTCATGCTCCATCTGGAGCTCCTCAGTTTCCTGTTCATGAAAATTCCACCCCTCCCCTATCTTTCTAAAGATACTGTTTTAGATATTAAACTGTGTACTGGCTTTCTGTTTTAATCTATATTCTTACCCCAAATAAATTTAAGTTACATTCCTCTGAACACTGATTTCTCACCAAGCAAAATGGAGTGGTTATGATCAGAGAAAAGAGACTGTTAAAGGTGCTCCCTGACTTTTCCCTTGGGCCCAGGTGGAACCTGGTTTTGGAAGTAACTTCTGGAGCTCTGCATGTCCATCACTCTACGGCACAGTTACACGTGGAAGCTTAGAATCAAAGGTCCTAGGGCCTGTGTCCTCTTGGGAATGAGACCAGCCTCTTACCTTTGTCCTCTCTCTTCCCCTCAAGATGGGGTAAGAACTGGCATTTATAGGCAGCTCTTCCACCCTGAGCAGCTGATGTCTGGCAAGGAAGATGCTGCCAACAACTATGCCCGTGGACACTATACCGTGGGGAAGGAAATCATCGATCTGGTGCTGGAGCGAATCCGAAAACTGGTGAGCGTGACCAGGTGCCCTGGCACCTGTAGGAGGTTATTGCATTCTTAGTGTCCCTCCCTGGTCTGGGAGGCTGAACACACACAGGAGGAAGGGGAACCACACTGAGACAGGAAGATCACAGGTTCGAAGCCAGCCTCAGCAATTTAGACCTTGTTTCCAAATAAAAAATAAAATAGGGCTGGGAGTGTAGCCTGGAGGTAGAAGGCCCCTGGGTTCCATCCCCAGTACCACCAAAAAGAAGAAAAGAAAAAAAGGAAGGGGAACCACAGCCTGACATCATTCCCCTGTTCTGTCTTCCAGTCAGCTTCCCCTAGGGGGAGCTGTGTGCCTGGGCCTGGGTGTGGATTTAGGGTTGGAAGACAAAATAACCTGCTCTGCCCTGAGTTTGCCAGTTCTATCTGTTCCAAGCTTTCTTTGAACTTTGATCCATCTCCACAGCAGTTCAGTTTGTTATTCTTAGATTCCTATGCAGATCTTGCCAGCTGGGAGAGGCTCCTGCTTAGCTCTTAACCACTTCTCCAATTTACCCATTTCTTGTCCAAGGCACTGAGAACCAGGAGTAGACCAGCTGGGAGCCAGCACTTTAGCTCTGTCTCTCTACAGGGATTGTCTAGACATACTCTTTGCTGCTCAGTAGAAACCAAGGACTTGGGGAATGACCTAAGGACTGGGATTCTGTGCTTTCTTCAAGAATGAAAATAAAGCACTTCCCAGGGCTGGACCTTTACTATACTGTCATTACCCATGCATCTGGTATAGATTGATGCTTCTCTGGCCCAAGGAATAGCTACATCAGAATTACCTTGGGTACTTAGCAAATCTGCAGGTTCTTGGGTTCCAGTCTGAAGTAGGGCCTGGGAATCTGTATATTCAACAGGATCCTTCTACCATTCCCACTCTTCTGCAGCTAGATGGAGCAGGCCCAGCTCCCTGCAAATCCTGTGTCCTCCCCTTACCCTCATCTCCCCAGCCTTGCCCCTGTAACTGCACACACAGCACTGCCTTCGTAGGTCAGCATCTCCCAAGAACTCCAAGCCTCTTGTAGATATTCTTTTCTTGCTTCTCTTAAGGTCAAGCAGAAGGACGTGAGGAAACTTTGGGGGGATAATAGACATTTATATGTGCATATTTGGGGGGCAGTGCTGTGGATGGAACTCAGGGGTGTTCTACCTCTGAGCTATGCCTCCAGCCCTATTGCTGAGGGCCTCCCTAAATTGCTGAGGCCTTCAAAGTCCTTCCTTCCTTTTCTTTTCTTTTCTTTTCTTTTTCCTTCCTTCCTTCCTTCCTTCCTTCCTTCCTTTCTTCTTTCTTTCTTCAAAATTCTTAATATACAAAAGTAAGTGCAACTGTAGTTGGAAACAGGCATTTTCTAGACAAGAAAAAGTTCCCCGAGGAGAAGGTTTGGGGCAGGCGACATGCCATCTTACATCCTTAACTATGTTATTTCCTATTCTAGACTGACCAGTGCACCGGACTCCAGGGCTTCCTGATCTTCCACAGCTTTGGGGGTGGCACTGGCTCAGGCTTTACCTCCCTGCTGATGGAGCGGCTTTCTGTTGACTATGGCAAGAAGTCCAAGTTGGAATTTGCTATCTACCCAGCCCCCCAAGTGTCCACAGCGGTTGTAGAGCCTTATAACTCCATCTTGACCACCCACACCACCCTGGAGCACTCAGACTGTGCCTTCATGGTGGACAACGAGGCCATCTATGACATCTGCCACCGCAACCTGGACATCGAGTGCCCAACGTACACCAACCTGAACCGGCTCATTGGCCAGATTGTGTCCTCCATTACTGCCTCCCTGCGTTTTGATGGTGCCCTTAACGTGGACCTCACAGAATTTCAGACCAATCTGGTGCCCTACCCCCGCATCCACTTTCCCCTGGTGACCTACTCACCCATTGTTTCCGCTGAGAAGGCCTACCATGAGCAGCTCTCCGTGTCAGAGATCACCAATGCCTGCTTTGAACCCTCCAATCAGATGGTCAAGTGTGACCCTCGCCATGGCAAGTACATGGCCTGCTGCATGCTGTATCGTGGAGACGTGGTGCCCAAGGACGTGAGCGCTGCCATCGCCTCTATCAAGACCAAGCGCACCATCCAGTTTGTGGACTGGTGTCCCACAGGTTTCAAGGCAAGTCAGGGGTGAGGGGAGGGATTAGCATGGGGCCTGTAGAGCTGCAGGCATGAAGGACAAATACACTAGGGACAGGAAGAATAGGATAAACAATAGCTTTGGTGACTGCCTTTATTTTTTTTGTGTGGTACTACGGATTGAACCCAGGGGCATTCTACCTCTGAGCTACACTTCTAGCCCTAATTTCATTTTATTTTTCTGTTCTGTTTTAAAACAGGGTCTCTGTAAGTTGCTGAGTGTCTCACTAAGTTGCTGAGGTTGTCTTCGAACCTGTGATCCTGCCATCTCAGCCTCCCAAATTCTGGGATTATAGGCATGCACCACCATGCCTGGCTGGTGGCTGCTTTTAACTTGATAGATCTCAACTGGGCCAGAAGCCATGCCTTTGGGCCAGAAGCCAGGGTGGATTCTACTTGAAATATTGCCTTTAGCCAGGCGTGGTGGCGCAAGCTTGTAATCCCCAGTACTTGGGAGACTGAGACCGGAGGATCTGGGTTCATGGCCAGCCTCAGCTACTTAGGCCCTCTGCAACTTAGTGAGACCCTGTTTCAAAATAAAGAATAAAAGATAGGGCTGGGGATGTAGCTTGAAGGTAGAATGCCCCTGGGTTCAATCCCTAGTACCGCAAAAAAAAAAAAAAAGAAATATTGCCTTTATGAAAGGAAAAGTATCGGTTTCATTTCACTTAGCCTGGCAGGTAGGCATTCCCTAAGCGTGCCAGTCAAAATGGGGAGAATGGTCTCCTCATTCACATGTGCCAGGGATATAGCTACATGATACAGTTCCTGCTCAGAAGGGAATGCTTTTGGAAGCACAGAAAGGCCTACCATCAGATTATGGGGAACATGCAAATCAGATCAGACAGCTTCTTGTGTTCTGCACCTATGAATGTAGTCACTTCCTCTTGCAGTGATAAAGAACTGGTTTATGCCCCATCCTGTTACCAGTTCACATTCTCAGAGTGCTAGGCATATGACCTAGTTTTAGTTTTATGAGCTTTGCTCTGGGGTAAGACTAGAAAGATCAAAGGTGGTAGCTATGTAATTAGAAAACATACAGCTTTCCTGCCCTCTGACACTGCTTTGGACATGACTACAGCAGGAGGGGAGGTGGGGACTCCTGGTCATAAATATAATAGCTGCTTGCTAGTGTTGAAGAATTGTTCTGTAGCTCAGAATGGGAAATGAGAGGTAGAATATCTGGGAGGCAGACCATTTATGCCTCCATATTATGAAGAGATTTAGGTGCTCAAAAGAATAGGCTGGGTGAGTTGATGCACATCTGTAATCCAAGCTAAGCTGAAGCAGGAGGATCACAAGTTCGAGGCCAGCCTGGGCAACTTAGCAAGACCCTGTCTCAATATAAAAAATAAAAAGGACTGGGGATATATCTTAGTGGTGAAGTGTCCCTGGGTTCAATCCCTAGTACTGAAAAAAAAAAAAAAAGAATGAATAGGATTCTTTTAAGAAGTGGTAAGCTTACTATCCCTACAGGCATTAATAGGAAGTTGACCATTTATTTAAGGGGTGGGGGCACTGAATATAAAATATATTTACAAATCTGGATAGATCAGTGTTTAAAGTAGGTTAAGTTTAAATCCATTTGGGAGGCGGAGACCGGAGGATCCGGGTTTGTGGCCAGACTCAGCTCTCTCTCTCTCTCTCTCTCTCCCTGTCTCTCTCTCTCTCTCTCTACTTAGTGAGGCCCTCTGCAACCTCATGAGACCCGGTTTCAAAATAAAGTATAAAAAAATAGGACCAGGGGTGTAGCGCAGAGGTAGAACGCCCCTGGGTTCAATCCCCGGTACCGCAAAAAAAAAAAAAGTTTAAATCCAACTGGAGATCTTCAGAGTTTTATATTTTTTAAGATATTAATTTTCTGAACTACAGGAAATTAAGGACACAAATACAACTAATACTCATATACTTACTACCGAGATTTAACATCTAAATGTTTTCTTTATTTTTGCTTTGCTGACCCATTTAACCCTATTTATATAGCGATTCAACACACAAGTCCATTTGTATGCCTAAAAAACTTAATAATACTTCCCCCAAACAATACCTAATCAGTATTCAAACTTTCTCAGTTACCATAAGTATTCTTTTTTTTTTTTTTCGGTACCGGGGATGAAACCCAGGGGCGTTCTACCTCCAAGCTACACCCCTGGCCCTATTTTTTATACTTTATTTTGAAACCGGGTCTCACGAAGTTGCGGAGGGCCTCACTAAGTAGCTGAGGCTGGCCGCGAACCCGGATCCTCCAGTCTTTGCCTCCCAAGTACTAGGATTACAAGCATGCGCCACCACGCCTGGCCGTATAAGTATTCTTTTTTAATAGTCAATTTTCAAAGTTAGGATATAATCAACAATCAGGCATTATATTTGTCTTATAAAATGTCTCACATTCTGAATTTGTCTGTTTCCTTGTGGCAGTGGTTTCTCCCTTTTTGTCCTTGCTCCTCGTGTGTGTGCGTGGGGGGGGGTACTGGGGATTGAACCCAAGGGCATTCTACCACTGAGCTACACCCCCAGACCTTTGTATTTATTTATTTTTTTTTTGTTTTGAAACAGGGTCTTGCTAGGTTGCTGAGAGTCTCACTAAGTTGCTGAGGCTGGTCTTGAACCTGCAACCCTCCTGTCTCAGCCTCCCAAGTACTAGGATTACAGATATGCACCACCATACCTGGTTTGTCCTTGGCTTTTGACAGGTGGACAAATGCCAAACACCAAGTGACTGCCCTTCCCTAGTTAGGAGGTCCTTGTATAGACCCCTCCCAGGGCACATAGAACTAGGCACTTAGACTACTTTTCTGTTTTCTGTTTCTTCTCAGGTTGGCATCAACTACCAAGCCCCCACAGTGGTGCCTGGGGGCGACCTCGCTAAAGTGCAGCGGGCAGTGTGTATGCTAAGCAACACCACAGCCATTGCTGAGGCCTGGGCTCGCCTCAACCACAAGTTTGACCTGATGTATGCCAAGCGGGCATTTGTGCACTGGTATGTGGGTGAGGGCATGGAGGAAGGGGAGTTCTCTGAGGCCCGAGAGGACCTAGCCGCTCTGGAGAAGGATTATGAGGAAGTGGGCTCAGAGTCTGTGGACGGCGAGGATGAGAGCGAGGAGTTCTAGGGGGCGCTGGCACCTGCTGTGCCTGGTGTCTTGCTCCCCAGTTTTGTATCTCTTATTCCACTGTTTCCCCAACCCCTGCAAATACAACTGATATCTCAAGCAATGTGGACCTCTGTGATGTGGAATTCTGTACGAGTGGGCCTTCCTGATGTCCTTTGTCATCCTTCTTAGTTCAGGGGCAGGCTAGCCTTTGCCTCCAGGGACTCCAGCTGGGGAATGTCAACAGGAGGATTGGCGCTATATCCTTCTGTGTGAGCAGACCAACCTGACAAATGTACACCAATTCAGCCCTGGGCTGTCCTGCTTTGACTTCATGTGGGTCCATATGTGCCCTCTTGTCCCCATCCCGTCCCAAGGAAGGATAAACCTTCCAATGGGTCCATGACAGCTGCTGAAAGTTTATCTGCTGCTAGCATTCTGGGGCAGAAGCTGCTCAGTTTCAATGCTGGAAAAGAATCAAGCCTTTTTATGAAGAATCAATCTGTCCTCCCTCCTCATGGCCAACAGAGGGTAGTAGAGATTGAACTCGCAAGCCAATCTGCAGCAGCCATCTTAAAATTTAGGGCTCTACCCTGATGTCTTATAAAGGTACAGAGTTCAAGAAATAGGATAAAAAAAGGGTTTTTAACCTGGGCCTATGAACATATGAAGTAATTTTTTAAGTGCCTATGAGCCTTTAAGGCAAAAAGAAAACTATCTTTTATTCTAAAAGGAGTGCCTAATGAAGTTAGGAACTGTGGTTCTAGGGGCTAGCGTATCTAGTCACATATGGTATTAGAGATCAGTGTATTAGTCAGTAAAAGGATCTGGCAGTAGCTAAGGGCTAAACAGATGGCCCCTTCCAGCACAGCCCAGGCTCAAGAAGGCATCCCTTTCATAATACGCTTGACAAGTGCCCTACACCAGGCAGAAGTGGTAGACTGCTATCTGAAAAGGCAAGGAATCTTCAGGGACCCAGCTCTGCTCCTGGCAAGGCCACCGAGCAGAACCCATCCCAGCCCCCACTGGAAGGGTGCCCCTCTCCATACCCTTGGCCTGAATGTACCTGCTCTGAGTTTTACACACTTGATTCTAGCATGTGACTCATGATATGGCTGCTTTTTTAAGCACCAGTGAGCCTTAGGGCTGTCTGGAAATGTCATCTGTGGTGTTGCTTTGGGTTCAGGAGACTAGATGCTTGTGTTAATCTAGAGACTGGTTGCCTGTATCCGTGAGCCTTGACTAACTGGTCCCAGAGCCCAGGCCCACAGACTGACCCTACTGTGGAGCTGTGTGATTGTCATTTACAGATCTTGGGTCTCTCTCCATTTTTCCATCTTCCTTTGTGATTGCAGTTCTTTTTTTTTTTTTTTACTTTATTTTTTGTGGTACTGGGGATTAAACCCAGGGGCATTCTACCTCTGAGCTATACCCCCAGTCCTGTTTTTATTCTTTTTTTTTTTTTTTTTTTT
>PVJS01017932.1:0-15066 GCA_004027185.1 Glis glis | reverse complement strand
ACCACCACGCCTGCCTTATTCTTTATTTTCAGAGTCTCACTAAGTTGCAGAGGGCCTCAGAAGTTGTTGAGGCTGGCCGAGAACCTTCAATCCTCCTGTCTGAACCTCCCAAATACTGGGATTACAAGTGTGCACCACCATGCCCTGCTGTGATTGCAGTTCTGAGTGACAGAGGTCTGACAGTCTCCTGCTTGGCTTTTTTCTCCTTTTCCCTCAGTCCTCATAGTCCCAAGGAGACACTGCCCTCAGCCTACTTTATTGACTGATCTTGGTTCCCTAATAGCTCAGCTCTGACATTGTTTCATGTCTTCTTGGTTTATGCCCCCTTTTTTCCAATTTAAGCAACACAGGTTTCCCCTGTTCTAGTTGTTGACTTTCTATTTTAGAATCTTTTTCTCAAAAGCTATTCCTGGTAGACAGCCTCCTGGTTCCCCTGGTACTCAAAGGGCTGGGGGCTTGGGAGGAATTAGGTATAGGAAGAAGGGAAAGAAGTTAGACATACTTTCCCTCCCCTTTTTTTTCTTTTTTGGTACTGGGGATTGAACCCAGGGACATTCTACCTCCCAGTCCTATTTATGTATGTATGTATGTATGTTTGTGGTACTAGGGATTGAACCCAGGGCATTCTATCTCCAAGTTACACCCCCAGCCCTATTTTATTCTTTATTTTGAAACAGGGTCTCACTAAGTTGTAGAGGGCCTCACTAAGTTGCTGAGGCTGGCCACGAACCTGCGATTCTCCTGTCTCAGCCCCCCAAGTACTGGGATTACAAGCGTGCACCACACCCATGGCTCTTTATTTTTTATTTTGAAGTAGGGTCTTGCTAAGTTGCTCAGACTAGCCTTGAACCTGTGATCCTCCTGTCTCAGCCTCCCACGTACTGGAATTACAGGTATGTGCCCCGGCTCCTGGCTCAAACCTGCTCTATTAAAGAGCCTGTTAAAGGATGTGGATCTGTCCACCCATTCTGCTGGTATCCACCCAGAAACCAGGAACCAATGAGCTTTTTTTTTTCCTCTCCCTTTCCCTGCTTTTTCTGTGGCTCAATGATTCATACAGACTAGGAGTTCTTCCTCTGTTAGTGCAAACTGTGAGAGAGACCACCTTCCCCTCTAGGTCCCCAGACAGGGAAAATGTTCAGTGAGTGGATGCCTACCCCCAGCACTCTTATGATTAGATACACCATAGAGTAAGCCTCTTACAAGTGGGGGGAGCAAGCTAGATAACTTCTTCGGATAAACTAGCAGCTGCCAGCCAGACATGGTGGTGCACACTTGTAATCCCAGTACTTGGGAGGCTGAGACAGGATTGCAGGTTTGCTGCCAGCCTCAGCTACGTAGTGAGGCCCTCTGCAACTTAGTGAGACCCTGTTTCAAAATAAAGAATAAAAAAATAGGGCTGGGGGTGTAGCTCGGAGGTAGAATCCCCAGTACCACAAAAAAATAAAAATTAGCAGCTGCTATATCTGCTCTTGTGGCCCCCTAAGTAGAATAGAAAGTAAGTCATGTTCTCTTCTACCTCCCACCCCTTTCTTCATTCTCTTTTTTTTCCAGTACTAGGAATTGAACCCAGTTGCGCTCTACCACTGAGCTACACCCCCAGCCCTATTTATTTTTGATTTTAAGACAGGGTCTTACTTACAGGCTGCCTTCAGACTTGGAATTCTCTTGCCACAGCCTCCCAAGTAGCTGAGATTATAGGCGCATGACCCTGCACCTGGGTCCTTTTTGTACTTTTTTTTTTTTTTTTTTTTAGTTCTGGGGATTGAACCCAGGAGCCTTCTACCTCTGAGCTACACCCCTAGCCCTATTTTTATTTTTTTATTTTGAAACGGTCTCACTAAGTTGCTGAAGCTGGCCACGAACCTGCAATCCTCCTGTTTCAGCCTCCCAAGTAGTGGGATTACAAGTGTGCACTACCCATGCCCAGCTCTTTGTACTTTTTTTTTTTTTTTGCTGTAATGGGGATTCAGTACCACATTCTACCTCTGAGCTATACCCCCAGCCCTTTTTATTTTTTATTTTTTATTTTGAAACAGGGTCTCACTAAGTTGTGAATGGCTTCACTAAGTACCTGAGGCTGGCCGCGAACCTGCGATCCTCCTGTCTCAGTCTCCCAAGTACTAGGGTTACAAGCATGTGCCACCATGCCCGGCTCTCTTTGTACTTGGTTTATTTATTTATTTTTTCAGTACTGGGAATTGAACCCAGGGGCATTCTACCTCCGAGCTACACCCCCCAGCCCTATTTTTTATTCTTTATTTTGAAACAGGGTCTCACTAAGTTGCGGAGGGCCTCACTAAGTAGCTGAGGCTGGCCGTGAACCTATGATCCTCCTGTCTCAGCCTCCCATTCTTTGTACTTTTGAAAAAGCAGGAATGACCTTTGTTAAATCTATGCCTGGCCTTAACCCCACCCAACCACTTTTAAGCCCTAGATAAGGCTGAATCCCCAGGAGAGCCTTGCCTGGGTTCCTGACAAACTGTGGAGCCCTGGTGGGGTGAGGAGGAGGAAGAAAAATTCTTGTCTTGGGAGTTGTGACCTGAAACTACTGACACTTGGGGCCGTATCAAGTGTTGTGCAGGAAGCCTGAGCATGTCATCGTTACCATCCCAGGCTAGGATCCTTCTCATAGGTGTTGTTGCTGCAGCCAACAGCAGAGGGACTTTGGCGAGGTCTACACCTAGGCGACTTGCAGGCACCCTCACCTTCCATTTGTAACCAACCCAGGAGCCCAGGGGCAGTTGGCTCCACAGAGTCCTTGTGGGACAGGGTGGCTACTCTGCTTCAGGACCAAAGACTAGAAGAATTGGCCTAAATGAGAGGGAAGACCAGAGCCCCCTCCAAGGTGCCTGACCCATTTAACAAGAAAACATTTCTGCCATCTAAAAATGTACAGATGGTATGGAAGACCTTGACTATTTCTTTTTCTCTGTGGTGCAGACTTTTGCTAAGCTTTACCTGGTTTTCAGTCCGGTCCCTCACCTACACCCGAGCTGTGCCTGAGCTAGTCTTAGATATGACTGCTCCAGGGTTGTTCACTTAGTTTTCATTGCATGCATTTTTACAGTTGTCTGCCTGGATAAGGTGAGTATATCAGCTTTACATCACTATAGCAAAATACCCGATAATAAATTTATATAAAAAATTTATTTTGGCCCAGTTCAGAGGGTCTAGACCATAATCAGTTTGCCTGTGGCAAGGCAGCACATCATGGCTGGAGCAACGTGTGACAGACCAAAACCGCTTCCCTCCTGGCCTGGAAGCAAGAGGAGGGGCCAGAATTTCACAGTCCTCTTCAGGGTCACATCCCCAGGGACCTACGGACCTCTCACTAGGCACCTCTCACTAGGCACCACCTCCCACTAGTGCCACCCTGGAGACCACACCTTTAACACATGGACCTTGGGGGACATTCAAACATCCAAACTAGTGGTGAGAGGCAAGATCTTGTGGTCTATTTTTTTTATGCTGAGGATTGAATATAGGGACTTTTTTTTTTTTTTTTTTTGGCAGTACCGGGGATTGAACCCAGGGGCGTTCTACCTCCACGCTACACCCCCGGCCCTATTTTTTATACTTTATTTTGAAACCGGGTCTCACGAAGTTGTGGAGTCTCACTAAGAGAGAGAGAGAGAGAGCTGAGGCTGGCCGCGAACCCGGATCCTCCGGTCTCCACCTCCCAAAGTACTGGGATTACAGGCGTGCGCCACCACGCTGGCTGAACCTAGGGACATTCTACCTCTAAGCTACACCTCCAGCCCTTTGTATTTTTTGTTTTGAAACAGGGTCTCACTAAGTTGCTGAGGCTGGCCACAAACCTGTGATCCTCCTGTCTCAGCCTCCCAAGTCCTGGGATACAGGCATGCACCCCCACACCGGGCTATTTGAGTACCCTTGAGTAGTTTAAAACTTGGGATGGAGGAAGGAGAAGTTAAGAGGAAGGTACAGAGCTGAATGGCCTTTGGTTTTTGTTTGGTTTGGGCCCTAAATATCCCCAAAAGCTCTTCTGTTGAAGACTTGAGCAGTGTTCAGAGGTGTGGTCTTTAGGAGGTAATAGAATCATGAGGGTTTTGACTTCATGAGTGGGTTCATCCATTTATGGATTCAAAGCTTAATGGGTTTGGGGGAGGGACTTTGTGATGAAGCAGGCGCTCTCTGCTTGCCAGCTGCCTAGAGGCAGCAGCTTGCTCTCCCATGCACTCCCCGCCATGATGTTCTCACCACGGCCCCATCGCAACAGGGCCCAGTGACCGTGAACTGAAACCACGAGCCAAAACAAACCTAACTTTTAAGCTGTTATTCTCATATTTGGTTACAGCAACCAGAAAGCTGACTGACACAGCTTTGTGTTTCTTTTTCAAATCTTGATTGAGCAACTACTATGTGCCACCGTTTATTCTAGATGCTAGGGAGCCAATGGAGATCAGAAGAATTTGAACTTTATTAATTTATTTATTTTCTTTTTTTGTGTGTGTCGTACCGGGGATTGAACCCAGGGGCGTTCTACCTCCACGCTACACCCCCGGCCCTATTTTCTTTTTTTATACTTTATTTTGAAACTGGGTCTCACGAAGTTGCGGAGGGCCTCACTAGGTAGAGAGAGAGAGAGAGAGACAGCTGAGGCTGGCCGCAAACCCGGATCCTCCAGTGTCCGCCTCCCAAAGTACTGGTATTACAAGCGTGCGCTGCCGCACCCAGCTACTTATTTATTTTCTGTGATACTGGGGATTGAACCCAGGGGCATTCTACCTCTGAGTCACACCCCCAGCCCTTTTTTTTTTTTACTTTGAAACAGGGTCTCACTAAGTTGCTGAGGCTGGTTGTGAATCTGGAATCAATCCTATCTCAGCTTCCCAAGTACTGGGATTACAAATGTGTGCCACCATGCTTGGCTTTTTTTTTTTCTCATACTGGGGATTAAACCCAAGGGCATTCTACCTCCGAGCTACATCCCCAGCTTTATTTTAATTTTTATTTGGAAACAGAGTCTCACTAAGTTGTAGAGCCCGGCTTCGAACCTGTGATCCTCCTGTCTCAGCTTCCCAAGTACTGGGATTACAGGTGCGCGCCACCACACCTGGCTTATTTTTTGTTTTGAAACAGGGTCTCGCTAAATTGCCACATACTGGCCTTGAACCTGCGATCCTCCTGTTTCAGCCTCCCAAGAACTGGAATTATAGGCATGCAACACCTGGCTAAAAATTTGAGCTTTTTTTTTTTTTCCTTTGGTACTGGGGGTTGAATCCAGGGGCTTTCTACTTCTGAGCCATACTCCCAGCCCTCTTTTATTTTTTATTTGGAAACAGGGTCTCACTAAGTTATGGAGGGCCTCGCTAAATTGTTGGGGCTGGCTGTGAACCTGCGATCCTCCTGTCTCAGCCTCCCAAGTACTGGGATTACAGGCTTGTGCCACCATGCCCAGCTAAGAATTTGAACTTTTATATAAAATCTTCTTTTATATAAAGAAGATTATATATAAAGATTTATATATAAAGACTATATAAAAATAAGAATTTGAACTTTTATATAAAATCTTCTTTTATATAAAACTTTTATATAAAACTAGTGGCTTTTAAGTGCTTATATTTAAGGATCACCTGTCCTTAAAGCAGTAGTTTTCAATCTAGGGCACTTTTGCCCTCCAGGGTCTATCTGGCAATGTTTACAGATGGTTTTGGTTTTTGAAAATGGGATGAGAGTGTTCTGGTATGTAGCACATAGAGTCCAGAGTTGCTGTTCAACATCCTCTAAAGCACAGGGCACTCCCCTACAACAAAAGTATCCCAAAATGTCAGTAGAGCCAAGATCAAGAAGCCTTGCTCTAAAGGATTGCTAGACAGTTACAAGAAGGGTAAATTGCCAAACACAATGTAGTAAAGACATAGAGATAGTTGGAGTAATCATGATGAAAAATAATGCTTGGGCTGGGCATGGCGGTGCATGCTTGTAATCCCAGTACTTGGGAGGCTGAGACAGGAGGATTGCAGGTTTGCAGTCAGCCTCAGCTACTTAGAGAGGCCCTCCGCAACTTGGACCCTGTTCCAAGATAAGGAATAAAAAATAGGGCTGGGGGTGTAGCTCGGAGGTAGAATGGCCCTGGGTTCAATCGCCAGTACCTCAATAATAATGATGATGATGATGATGATGCTTGCACCAGTGCAGTGAGATGGGGAAGAATAAAAGGATTAGAACCGCAGCACTTAGTGACCAGTTGACGTAGCTCATGGCAAGAGTCATGGGTGACTGCCATGGATGGCATGAGATATTCTCCCTCTTGTGTCTCCCATGTGGTTGGGAGAAGTTTAAGTAGGCATTATATTAGTCTATAAGGGCTGCCATGACAAATTACCACAGACTAAGTGGCTTAAACAACAGAGATATATTTTCTCAATTCTGGAGGCTAGAAGGCCAAGGTGAAGGTGCTGCAGGGTTGGTTCCTCTGAGGCTCTGTCCTTGGCTTGTACGTGGCTGCCTTCTCCCTGCATCTCCATGTGGTCTGTGCTCTGCTTGTCTGTTCTAATTTTCTCTTATAAGGTCACCAATCATGGATTAGGACCTACCTATATTACCTCATTTTACCTAGTTAGCTCTTTAAATGCCTTGTCTCTAGATAGTCTTATTCTGAGGCATATTGGGGGTCAGGGCTTCAACATCTGAATTTGAGGGGAGAGGAGGGAACCAATTCATGTTTAGCCTAAAACAGACATGTTAAGTTTGAGGTGGCTGGGGACTGACCAGAGGACACTGGTCATGAAGATGCCATTCTGGAGTCTAGGACGTCTGGACTTGAGTCACTGGTGTGTATTGGGATGGCCCGAGGGTCAGGATGAGGTCACCTGTGGAGATGACAGAGGAGACACCTGGAAAGTACAGCTATACTGGGTACATGGACTCACAATCCAAGAGACAAGAAGAGAATTGTGTCTCTAGTGCTCAATACTAGCATCAAATACTGGTATCAAATGCAGCAGCAACAGAGGCAGATGGACACTTGTAAAGATACGTTTCTAGTTAGACTGGTGGCGCATGCCTGTGATCCACATACTCAGGAGGCTAAGATAGGAGGATCACAGGTTCAAGGCCAGCTTCAGCAACTTAGTGAGACTCAGAAACCTAAGACCGTGTTTTATTTTGAGACCTTGTTTCAAAATAAAAAGGGCTGCTGGGCATGGTGACACACACCTGTAATCCCAGTACCTGGGAAGCTGAGACAGGAGGATCACAGGTTTGAGGCCAGCCTCAGCAACTTAGTGAGACCCTGTTTCCAAATAAAAAATAAAACAGGTCTGGGGATGTAACTCAGAGGTAGAATGCCCTTGGTTTCAGCCTCAGGTACAAAAAAATATATAAGTAAATAAATAGGTCTGGGGATGTGGCTCAGAGGTAGAATACCCCTAGGTTCAATCCCCAATACAAAGAAAAAATATGTTTCTAGGTGGAAAATTGGAACTCTTGGCTTCTTTTTTGCTTCAAATAGAAGAATTCATCTTTTATTTGTTCACCTGAGAGACAAGGAAGAGACACTATTGGTGACCTTCAGTTTTCCTCCAAAGGAATGGAAAGAAGCATCTATGGAGAGAGAACTTGACAGGCATAAGTCTTGGGTCCAGCCGGGCACAATGGCACACACCTGTAATCCCAGCAGCTTGGGAGGCTGAGGCAGGAAAATTGCAGGTTCAAAGCCAACCTGGGCAACCCTGTCTCTAAATAAAAAGGGCTGAGGATATAGCTCAATAGTAGAGTGCCCCTGAATTTAGCCCCCAGTACTGCATGCACACACACACACAAAATGGTGTTCCACCAAGCAGCATTTTCCCACCCCATTCTGAGCCCTAGAATCCCCAGCATGACCACTTCCAAGGGGTCCCTGACACAGGGTATAAAATCTACTTGAAAGCCGGGCGTGGTGGCGCACGCTTGTAATCCCAGTACTTGGGAGGCTGAGACTAGAGGATCCAGATTTGCGGCCAGCCTCAGCTACTTAGTGAGGCCCTCCGCAACTTAGACCCGGTTTCAAAATAAAGTATAAAAAAATAGGGCCGGGGGTGTAGCTCGGAGGTAGAATGCCCCTGGGTTCAATCCCCGGTACTGCAAAAAAAAAAATCTACTTGATATCTGAGTCTAAGCTTATAAGGGAGCAAAGTTAGGAAGAGGAAGCTATGTAAACATCACAGTGTAATGCGACAACTGAGGGGAAGTGCGAATCCAGTCCCGAGGCTGGCAGATGGTGGGGCTGATTATGGTGGATCTTGAAGGCTGAGTAGTCAGCCAGGCAGCCCAGGAAGGAACAAGGCAGAGGGACAACACTCTACCTCAGAACTCCAACTTGCTTCCTAATGCTGGGGCTTAAGGTACAGAGCGCAGTGGTAGGAAATGAGTGAAAACCCAGCAGAGGCAGCCTGTGTGTCCATGGAGCAGTCATCTCCTGACCCAAGCAGAAGACTCAGGCCTAAGAGAAGAAAGGACTCCCCAGCACAGGAGCCTCTGAGGGCTGGGTGTGTGTGTTTTAATTACACCCCACCTAATGGTGGCCTCCCAGTGTAGACTGGGGCACTGGGCTAGGGAGGAAGCTAGGAGCTACAGTGCCGATTTATGGCCATGGAAAGATGACCACCCAAGACCTAAATGTCTGATGAAGTCCACAGGATGGTAATAAGTGTAGGTGATTCCCTTGTCCCTGGCACCTTGCTTCACAATGAGGCTAGCTCATTCTTACTGCCCAGGGAGGGAGGGAACAAAGTTAGAAACCAAACTGAGACCACCTCTGTGCCACTTTCTGGGCATGATCACTACCCTGAGGAAGGCCACTGATGCTGGCTCAACCATGGGCTTGACCCCTGGCTCAGAAGGACGTGGCACGACTTGGCTGAGGTGGCAGCATGGAATCCCCTTGCTCCCAGGAACAGTGAGGAGCTGGCAGGGAGTATGTGGCTCCTTTCCCGTCCCCTCCTCACTCTAGTCCTTAGTCTTGGGGAAGAAAGTGTGGTGTAGCAGCCAGGAAGAAGAGATCCTCCTCTCACTCAGGAGGGGAGAGACCTGGTCAAGCAGTCCTCTCCGCCGCCTTCCTTGCCTGGAAATTGATGGCATTGGACTAAATTGAGAACACCCTCCATGTCTATGGACGAGGATACAGACCCAGGCTACTAGGAAGTAAAGGAAGGATGAGGGTATGTGAGCTATAGGCCTCTCCCCCTCTCCACCCCGCCACACCCCTTCTTGCTGATCTGAACTCTGATGTTTTTCCCCATCAAGTCTGGGCAGGCTCCTTAGAGGGCTGTGGCTGCCTTTTCTGGGAGAGACTGCTTCCAGACTGTCAGAAAGGTGATGGGCAAGTTCCATGAAGGATTTTGTACAGCAGCAACTAAAAGGGGAGGCAGCAGACCCTGGCCCATTGGTCATAGAGTATCCCACCAGGAATAGTCCTCACCCCTGTTGCCTGGGCCCCCTGGAGTGGACTTTACTAGCCCCTCACACAAGCCATGTCTAATTGCTATGCTGAAGGCTCTGCAGAGGTGTGAGAGAGACTGTGATATCCATCTTGCTGGCCTTTAACAGCGCAGAGTGGAATAAACAGTGATTAAAAGCACAGATTCTAACGCCAGAATACCTAGATTTGTGTGGGGGGAAAGGGGGGCCTGGGGATTGAACCCAGGGGCATTCTACCTCCAAGCTACACCCAACCCCTTTTATTTTATTTTACATTATTGTTATTATTATTATTATTATTTTGTGGTACTGGGGATTGAACCCAGGGGCATTCTACCTCTGAGCTATACCTATTTTTTATTCTTTATTTTGAAACAGGGTCTCACTAAGTTGCGGAGGGCCTCACTAAGTAGCTGAGGCTGGCTATGAACCTGTGATCCTCCTGTCTCAGCCTCCCAAGTACTGGGATTACAAATGTGTGCTACCACGCTTGGCTTATTTTTTGTTTTGAAACGGGGTCTCACTAGGTTGCTGAGACTCTTGCTAAGTTGCTGAGGCTGTCCTCAAACCTGCAAATCCTCCTGTATCAGCCTCCCAAGTACTGGAATTACAGGCATGTTCCACCATGCCTGGCTCAGAATACCTAGATTTGAATCCCACCTTTACCACTTAATAACTCTGTGGCCTTGGCCCTGTTACGGAGCCTGTTTCCTGATCTATAAAATGAGACTAGAACAACTGTACCTACCTCGGGGTTGTTGTGAAGAATAACTATACAATGTTGAAAACAGCACCTGGACACAGTAAGTGCTCATTACTGTTAGCCATCATCAATCTGATTGCGAGGGTAACCCACTGTGGAGGAGGAAGGGGGCTTTATGTGTCTAAGCACTTGCTCTTTCCATCACTGTTCTCCATATAATAATCCTCTGTTCCTAGTATAAGTAATCACATCTTTGTGTTTCTCTGCAGCTCTTCATTTCCTCAAAATTAAGCTCTTTTGAAGACACTCATTCTCAATGGTTAATTATTCCAATTTCCCCTTTAGCCAAGGCCTCTCACGACTTGGATTTCTGCTCTTACCCCCCGAGGTTCCAGTGTTCTGGAGCCCACACAATTGGCTCTATGCGCCGGAGCTCTGGCTGCAAGCCCACCTGCACAAAGCGGCCCTCAGAACCCTCTGCCCCCTCCCCTGCTCTCTCAGAGCCCCAGCCTCTCACCCGCACTCTCAAGCTTTTAGGTAGGTCAGAGGGTGCCATTCATTATATACAAGCACAACTTTGTCCTCATTCCCAGCCACTTTGCCAGCAGTGAGACCCAAATATTTTATCTGAATGATAGGCAGGTCTTGGGCTTTGACAGAAGGGCTTCCAGCAGAAGGAACCAAGCCTTAATTATGAAGGCCCAGGCTTGTTGCAGTTATCTCTTGCTATATAACAAGCTACTCCAAATCTTAGTGGCTTAAGACAACCATAGATTCACACATGACTCTGTAATCTGGGCAGGGTGTGGTGGTGGTGCCACCCCCGGCCTCTACGTGGGCTTGGCTGGGGCAACCCAAGGTGGCTACACCCACATCTGAGGCCTCAGCTAGAATGGCTGGGCGGTGGACTGGGCCTCCCTTTCTCATCCTCCAGGGCTGTTCTCCAACAGTGTCATCAGACTTCATACGACACACTGCTTCCAGGATGTGAAAACAAGCTGTGAGGTCTTGTAAGACCAAGGCCTTGTGGCCCAGATTCATTGAGATGTATTATGGTTGAATTGGGTCCCCTCAAATTATATATTGAAGTCCTGACCCCAGTACCTCAGAATGTGCCCTTCATTGGAAACAAGATCATTGCAGATGTTATTAAGATGAGGTCCATCAAAGAAACTGGACATATACATGCACGCAGGGAGAAGGCATGGGAAGGTTGGAGTTATGCTGCCCAGCTGCCAGGTGCTAAGAAAGAGACCTAGAGCTCATGCTGAGGACATGTGGCCCTGAAACACTGTAACCTAGGCTTCTAGCCTTCAGAACTGTGACACAATAAATTTCTATGTAATCTCCCGCTGTGCGATACTTTGTTACAGCATCCATAGCAAACTAACACAGGGGAAAGTTAAAGCCTTTTTTTTTTTTTTTTTGCAGTACCGGGGATTGAATCCAGGGACATTCTACCTCCACGCTACACCTCCGGCCCTATTTTTTATACTTTATTTTGAAACCGGGTCTCACTAGGGCCTCACTAGGTAGAGAGAGAGAGAGAGACAGGGGGAGAGAGAGAGAGAGAGAGAGAGCTGAGGCTGGCCGCGAACCTGGATCCTCCAGTCTCCACATCCCAAAGTACTGGGATTACAAGCGTGCGCCACCACGCCCGGCTCTCCTTTTTTTTTTTTCAAGTCCTCCTCTTGGTGGAAAGGATGACAACATGCATGTACATGAATGGGAGGAACTGCTGTGGTTATCTTTGTGGACCATCTACCACAAGACTGCCCAAGAGTAGACGGAACAACAGGGAGCAGAGGACTAGAGATGGACAGGAAAAAATGCAGGTTCTAGGCCGGACTCTGCCAAGAACTTGATGGGAAGCTGTTTAACTCTCCCTTGTCTTTCCAGGTTACGAAGGGCAGACACTTAAGATGTCCTACTTGATTGTTTTCAGCCTCAGAACTTTATGTCTCCATAAGAATTCTTCAGCCTACACCAGGATCCCCTGGAGGGCTTGTAGACACAGATTACTGGTCCCAACCCGAGTTTCTGTCTCAGTTGTCTTGGGTGAGGCCTGAGAACATGCATTTTGAATGCAATCCAGGGCAATGCTAATGCTGGCTGAGACCACACTGAGAATTTCCATTCTAGGGCAGTGGTTCTCAACTGCCTGCATGTGAGAATCAGGTGAGGAGCTTTAAACAAGCACAGGTGACCAGGATCTACCTTAAAGCTGCTACACAAGAGGCCTAGGGTGTATCCAAGCTTTTTTTTCTTTTCCAGCCTTCCTAAGTAAAGCAAACACAGCTGGAGTTGAAAATCACTGCCCTGGGGACCCCAGGCATTTGAGGAAACAGAGTGCAATCATATTGTGTTGGTGCATACTTAAAATAATAATTTTAAGCCGGGTGTGGTGGTGCACGCTTGTAATCCCAGTACTTGGGAGGCTAACACAGGAGAATCTGGGTTCACGGCCAGCCTCAGCTACTTAGTGAGGCCCTCCGCAACTTAGTGAGGCCCTGTATCAAAATAAAGAACAAAAAATAGGTCTGGGGGTGTAGCTTGGAGGTAGAATGCCCCTGGGTTCAATCCCAAGTACCGCAAAAAGAAAATGATAATTTTGCCGGGCATGGTGGCACATGTACTTGGGAGGCTGAGACAGGAGGATCGAAGGTTGGAGGATAGCCTCAGCAAGTAGCAAGGCTCGGCAACCAAACAAGACCCTGTTTTAAAACAAAACAAAAAAAAAGGGCTGGGGTGTATCCCGGTACCCCCCCACACACACACACAAATTTTTCTTCGATCTATATTTCGTCTTTGTGTATGTGTGTGTGTGTGTGGTACTGGGGATTGAACCTAAGGGCAGTCTACCTCTGAGCTACATCCCCGGCCCTATTTTTTATACTTTATTTTGAAACTGGGTCTCACGAAGTTGTAGAGGGCCTAAGTAGCTGAGGCTGGCCGCAAACCCAGATCCTCCAGTCTCAGCCTCCCAAGTACTGGGATTACAAGCATGCGCCACCCCGCCCAGCAGCAAGACTCTCTTTAAAAATAATTTTTAAAAAATTTTAAAAAGAGCTGGAAAGCTGGGCGTGGTGGCACACACTTGTAATCCTAGTACTTGGGAGGCTGAGACAGGAAGATTGCAGGTTCGAGGACAGCCTCAGCAAGTACTGAGACTCTCATCAACCTAAAGAGACCCTGTTTCAAAATAAAAATAAAATAGGGCTGGAGATGTAGCTTGGAGGTAGAATGCCCCTGGGCTCAATCCCCACCACACACACAAAAAAAGAGCTGGGAATGTAGCTCAGTGGTAAAGTGCTTGACTAGAGTGTGCAAAGGCCCTGGGTTACATCCCCAGCACCACAAAAAGAAAAAAAAAAAAAGGAAAAAATTGTTCCTTAACTTCCTGAAATTAAGAAATTTGAATTCCAGTTCCCAGACTTAAGTTCCTGTCACCTCCTTTGAACACTTTGTAATTACTTCTTGTCTTATCATCCCTATGGCTACTAACATAGTTACAGTGGCCAAGAAGGAGGTAGGAGTTCATGCCTCAGAAGGAAGAAGCGAGGCCCTTGAGTTTTACATCGCTGTCTCAAAACTGATCACATGCTGCACAGGATGTGAGTGAGCTACAGGAGACAAACTTCCCAGCTTCCTGGCTTAATCTGAATTGACAGATGCTCAAGCTGCTGAGCACCTATCCTGCCCCTGACTGGGAGGAACTGGGTGAGCCTGGCAGCTCAGAAAGAGCTTAGGGCCCTGGAGGGAGCTTATCCAAGTTCACACAATTCAACAGTGGTGCAAGCGAGAGCGGGTGGTGCATGCCTGTAATCCCAGTACTTGGGAGGCTGAGACAGGAAGATCGCAGGTTCGCAGCCCGCCTCAGCAACTTAGTGAGGCCCTCTGCAACTTAGTGAGACCCTGTTTCAAAATAAAGAATAAAAAATAGGGCTGTGGATGGAGCTCAGAGGTAGAATGCCCCTGGGTTCAATCCCCAGTACCACACACACACACAAAAATAGTGGTGCAAGCGAGTGATGCGCTTTGAGGTAAATCGTTTTATCGCCTTGAACCACACAGAGGAAGGCATGAGAAGTGCTTAGCACAGCGTCTGACACAGATGGTAATTTACAGACCTCATGATTCCAACCATTTCGTGAAGTAGTATCCCTATGTTACAGATGAGGAAACTAGCGCAGAAATTTGCCCAAGGCCTGACAGCTGACCAGCGCACAGCCCAACCTCAGATGCCAGGGGCTCTGCTCTCTGGTTGACAGGCAGCGGGGGAGCAATCCTCAAGCAGGTTTGCTGACAGGCAGATAATCAAACTACAGAACACCTGAAACTAAGGTGACATGATAAACAGGCTGAGTTCTGGGGTCAAGGGAGAGTCCAGAGGGACAATGCCAGTGACCGGAATTCTGAGTTTTAACAGGGAGGATTAAGAGGGAAACTGGTAGATAGAGTGGGCACTTAGCTGAGTATTTGGGTGGTTCAGCAGGTGACTGTGACTGCCTCACACTTCAGGCTAAGGGCAAGTGGATGAAGAGATGGCAGGGGGCTGCCTCTGATTCGTTTGCTTTTTCTTTCACTAGATAAAATGCCTACTGAGTATCAAGTACTCTGCGAGGCCTCGGGGATGTGGGGACAAACATGGACATGCACAGTTCCTGTCCCAGGGAAGCTCAAGTTTGGGGCCTGGGGAGAGGGTTTACAAACTTTAAATAGTCACAGAACTCTTCAGAGGTGTGCAAAGGAGAATGATGAAGGTTCAAAGAGAACAACAAGCCGGGCGTGGTGGCGCACGCTTGTAATCCCAGTACTTGGGGAGGCGGAGACCGGAGGATCCGGGTTCGCGGCCAGCCTCAGCTCTCTCTCTCTCTCTCTCTCTCCCTGTCTCTCTCTCTCTCTCTCTCTACTTAGTGAGGCTCTCCACAACT
>PVJS01017931.1:7130-35637 GCA_004027185.1 Glis glis | reverse complement strand
GATCTGCTTTCCTCGGAACGAGTCGCGCACACGAGTCGCTTCTCCCTTTTTATCTAAGTCCGCACCTATCAGAATTCTGCTGCCTACATTCAGGGCAGGGCTTTCTCTTTAATCTGCTGTTACACACCCAAAATCACATAATCTTGGGTGTGTCATGATCAGGTCAAGTTGACAACTTAGATTAACTATCACAACCATAAACCAAATAGACCTAGTAGACACATACAGAATATTCCACCCAACTACAGCTGAATTCACATTTTTTTCAGCGGCTCATGGAACCTTCTCTAAAATAGACCATATCCCAGGCCACAAAGTGAGTACTAACAAGTTCAAAATATGTGACATAAACCCCTGTGTCTTTTCAGACCATAATGGAATGAACCTAGAAATCAATTATAAGAAGACCCAGAGAAACCTCATAAACATGCGGAGACTGAATACCACACTGCTGAATGAGGAATGGGTAAAAGAAGAAATAAGGTGAGAAATTAAGAAATTCCTAGAAACAAATGAAAATAGAGACACAACATATCAAAATCTCTGGGACACCCTGAAGGCAGTATTAGGAGGAAAATTCATAGCACTGAGTGCCCACATAAGAAGAACAGAAAATCACCAGATACATAACCTAATGACACACCTCAAAGCCCTTGATAAACAGGAAAAGTCTAACCCCAAAGCTAGTAGAAGACAGGAAATTATTAAAATCAGAGCAGAAATCAATGAAGTAGAGAATTAAAAAAATACCAAAAAATCAACAAAACCAAAAGCTGGTTCCTTGCAAAAAACAAACAAGATAAACCATGAGCCAACCTAACCAAAAGAAAGAGAGAATCAACCCAAATTACTAAAATAAGAGATGAAAAAGGTGATATTACTACCGGCAGCTTGGAAATCCAGAGGATTATTACAAACTACTTTGAAAAACTATACTCCAACAAAATGGAAAACCTAGAAGAAATTGACTAATTTCTAGACATGTACAACCTTCCTAAGTTGAATCAAGAAGACACAGAAAATCTAAATCAACCAATAGCAATCAAAAAGATTGAAGCAGCAATAAAGAGCCTACCATCAAAGAAAAGCCCAGGTCCAGATGGTTTCCCAAGTGAATTTTATAAAACCTTTACAGAAGAACTAATCCCAATACTCCTCAATCTATTCTGTGAAATAGAAAGAAACGTAACTCTCCCAAACACATTCTATGAAGCCAACATCACACTAATACCAAAACCAAACAAAGACAGCTGAAGAAAAGAAAACTACAGACCTATATCGTTGATGAACTTAGACGCAAACTTCTAAACAAAATACTAGCAATGCACATTCAAAACCACATTACGAAAATCATACATCATGACCAAGTCGGGTTCATCCCAGGGATGCAAGGCTGGTTCAACATACGAAAAACAATCCATGTAATCCACCACATAAACAGAACTAAAGACAAAAATCACATGATCATTTCAATAGATGCTGAAAAAGCATTTGACAAAATCCAACACCCATTCATGATAAGAACTCTGCAGAGAATCGGAATAGAAGGAACATACCTCAACATCATAAAGGCAATATACAATAGGCCCACAGCCAACATCATACTGAATGGGGAAAAACTTTGAGAGTTCCCTTTAAAAACAGGAAAAAGACAAGGATGTCCGCTCTCACCACTCCTTTTCAACATAGTACTTGAGATTCTAGCCAGAGCAATAAGGCAAGAGAAGGAAATAAAAGGAGTACAAATAGGAAAAGAGGAACTGAAACTATATCTGCAGATGACATGATAGTATACTTAGAAGATCCAACAAACTCAACTAAAAGGCTCATAGAACTGATCAATAAATTCAGCAAATTGTCTGGATACAAAATCAGTCTTAAAAAATCAAAAGCTTTTCTCTATGCCAACCATAAATCCACTGAAAAAGAAATCCAGAAGACATTTCCACTCACGATATCCCCCAAAACAATAAAATACTTGGGAATAAACCTAACCAAGGTGGTAAAAGACCTCTACAGGGAAAACTATAAAACATTGAAGAAGATCTTAGAAGATGGAAAGATCTCCCATGCTCTTGGGTAGGCAGAATAAATATCATCAAAATGGCCATTCTTCCAAAAGTGATCTACAGATTCAATGCAATACCCATAAATTACCAAAGTCATTCTTCACTGACATAGAAAAATCTGTCCTTAAATTCATTTGGAACAACAAAAAACCCAGAATAGCCAAAGTAGTTCTCAGCAACAAGAACCATGCAGGAGGCATCACAATACCTGACTTCAAACTATACTACAAAGCCATAGTAATAAAAACAGCGTGGTATTGGCACAAAAGCAGACACATAGACCAATGGAGCAGAATAGAAGACTCCAAAACAAAGCCACACACCTACAGTCAATTTATTTTTTACAAAGGGGCTAAAAACATCCACTGGAAAAAAAGATAGCCTCTTCAACAAATGGTGCTGGCAAAACTGGCTAACCATATGCAGAAAAATAGAAATAAACCCCACCTTCTCACTTTATACAAGAGTCAATTCAAGATGGATCAAAGACATAGAAATCAGGCCAGAGACCTTGCAGCTGCTTGAAGAGGGCATAGGTTCAACACTTCAACACACAGGAACAGGTAAAGACTTCCTCAACAAGACCCCAAAGGCACAGGAAACTAAAATGAGGATCAATACATGGGATTGCATTAAACTGAAGAGCTTTTGTGCAGCAAAGGGAACAATCAAGAACCTCAACAGAGAGCAGAAAGAATGGGAGATTTTTGCCAGCTCCTCCTCTGACAGAGGACTCATATCTAGAATATACAGAGAACTTTAAAAAATCACCACTAAAAAAAAAAATAACTCAATCAAAAAATGGGCAAGTGAACTAATTAGACACTTCACAGAAGAAATACAAATGGCCCATAAATGTATGAAAAAATGTTCAACATCATTAGCAATCAGAGAGATGCAAATCAAAACTACCCTGAGATTTCACCTAACCCCAATTAGAATGCCAATCATTAAAAACAACAACAAATGCTGGCGAGGATGTGGAGAAGTAGGAACTCTAATACACTGTTGGTGAAATTGCAAATTATTGCAACCACTTTGGAAAACAGTGTGAAGGATCCTCAGAAGAATGGCAATGAACCTACCATACCACTTCTAGCCATCTACCCAAAAGAACTGAAACCAAACTACCAGATTAATGCATGTGTATCTATGTTTATAGCTGCATAATTCACAATTGCCAAACTTTGGAACCAGCCAAGATGCCCATCAACTGATGAATGGATTACAAAACTATGGGATATATACACAATGGACTTTTACAAAGCCATAAAGAAGAACAAAATTACATCATTTACAGGGAAATGGAGGGCACTGGAGAACATTATGCTAAGTGAGATTAGTCAGTCACAAAGAGTGAAAAGTCAGATGTTCTCCCTAATATGTGGAAGCTAGGGAGAATGGGACTTAGAAGAGAACCCCAGACAGAGAAGGAGAAAACTGTAGTTGAGCAAAGAAGGCGACCTAACTGAGGGAGACGGGAGGGGGGAAGAGGGAAGTACAGTAATGCACGTGATGTGTACACATAAACTCATCAGAGTCAATCACTATGTTGAGCACAGAAATGAGGGAAGGGGGAGGGAATGTGGTGGTATTTGAGGGAGGGCTAAATGAGCAATGTGTGCATGCATGCTTCTGATACCCTGACACTTATCAAAACGTATAACTACGATGCACCAATAAATTTAATAAATAAAAAAATGGAAAAAAGAATACCAACAAGGAAAGAAGAATTGAAATTACCTTTGTTTGCTGATGACGTGATCCTTTACTTAGAAAACAAAAAAACTCAACCAGAAGACTTCTAGAGCTGAAAAACAGATTCAGCAGAGTAGGCAGATACAAAATCAGGAAAATCACCAATCACTAATCCAATGAAAAAGAAATTCAGAAAAAAATTCCATTCACAATAGCCTCAAAAAATATTTAGAATAAATTTAACCAAGGAGGTAAAAGACCTCTACAATGAAAATTCTATAGCATTAAAGAAAGAAATTGAAGATCTTTGAAGATGGAAAGACCTCCCATGCACTTGGATAGGCAAAGTAAATATAATCAAAATGGCTATTGTACCAAAAGTGATCTACAGATTCAATGCAATCTCTATTAAAATACCAATGTTATTCTTCACAAACCTTGAAAAGTCAGTCATCAAATTCATATGCAAAAACAAAAGACCCAAAATAGCCAAAGCAATTCTCAACAATAAGAACCATATTGGAGGTATCACAATACCTGATTTCAAATTATACACAGAGCAATAATAATAAACACAGACACATAGACCAATGGAACAGAAGATTAAAAAACAAATCCTCATAATTATAACCAGTTGATTTTTGACAAAGGTGCCAAAAACACACGTTGGAGAAAAGACAGCTTTTTTTTAACAAATGGTGTTGGGAAAACAGGTTATCCATATGTACAAGAATGGAATTAAACCCCTACCTCTCACCCTACAAAATGGTCAACTCGACCTATCACAAATTTAAATAAAAATAAATAAATAAATAAATAAACCATCCTCCCTCTGATTGTCCTTAAGGGTTAGGATTAGGGTTAGGGTTAGGGTCAGGTCAGGGTGAGGGTCAGGGAGGGTCTCAAAAAGTAAATATATAAATAAAGAGGGTGGCGAAGTTAGGGTTGGGTTTGCAGAAAAAAAAAAGGAAAGTCCAGAAACTTTGCAATTACTAGAAGAGGGCACAGGACTAACACTCCAATATGTAGCTACTGGTAGAAACTTCCCAAATAAGACCCTAAAAGTTCAGGAAATTAAAATGAGTATTAATAAATGGGATGACATTAAATTAAAAAAGCTTCTCTGCAGCAAAGAAAACATCAAGAATCTAAAGAGATAAGACTACAGAATGAAAGAAGGTCTTTGCCAGCTACTCCTCTGATAGAGGAATAATATCTAGAATATACAAAAAGCTTAAAAAATGCTAAAAAAGCAAATAACCCAATCAAAATGGCAATTGAATTGAATAGACACTTCTCCCAAAGAAGAAATACAAATAGTCAATAAATATATGAAAAATGTTCAACATTATTAGCAATCAGGGAGATGTAAATCAAAACAACACTGAGATTCCATCTAACTCCAGAATGGCAATCATCAAGAACACAAACAATAATAAGTGCTGGCAAAGATGTGGAGAAAATAGAAACCCTTTTACAATGTTGGTGGAACTGAAAACTAGTACAGCCACTATGGATATCAGTGTGGAGGTCTCTCAGAAGACTGAGAATTGAACTAACATATGACCCAGCCATACCACTCTTGGAGATCTTCCCAAAGGAACTGAAGTCAGATTACTATAGGGATATATGCATTTCTATGTTTATAGCAGGACAATTCACAATAGCCAAACTATGGAGCCAACCTAGGAGTCCATCCTCAGATTAATGAATCACAAAACTGTGGTATATACACATAATGGAATTTACTCAGCCATAAAGAAGAACAAAATTATGTCATTTGCAGGAAAATGAATGAAACTTGAGAATATTATGCTAAGTTATATTAGCCAGTCTCAGAAAGTGAATAGTTGTATGTTTGTTTTCTTTCTCTCACATGTGGAAGCGAGAGAGCAATTGGGTAACAAAAGAGACCTCAGATAAAGGAGGACAGAGCAATGGAGGGGGTTTAGAAGAGGGAGGAGGGAAGATAGAGATGTAATGACGGCAACAGTTTAAATAATGCTTTGTAAATATATGAAAATATCAGTGACAATCTCAACAACATGTACAGGGAAGCGGAGGGAGTGGGTGGGATCTGGAGGGAAACACATCAAGTGTTGTGAGCATGTATATTCCTATCACTTTATACCTCAGTATGATGTATAATTCCAATATGCCAATAAAAGTATAAAGTTAAATATTAACTAATCTATTTCATCTTCATAGCAGCCTATGAGATAGGTACTTTTATTATCTCCATTTTATAGACAGGAAACTGAAGCACAGATAATAAATAACTTGCTCAAGGTAGAGCTGAGTTTAAAACTAAAGCAATCAGAACCCAGAATCCATGATCTTAAGTGTTCTGTATGTGTTGCCTAACTACATAGACTTCACACTGTCAATCTATCGCACCTTCATTGTAGTTATTGAGTAAGTTGGGGCCTTGAAATTAAGCTGTTTCTCATAGTCCACAACAACATATTTATATGTTGTTTTCCATAATGGCATCCTGCTCTTATGTCCTACCTAAAGACATAGAACCTCCTCACTGAACAGAACCCCCCTACACTGAACAGAAATCAGATACTTGCAGAATCAGACAACTTTTCTGCTTCATCTCAGACTTTTTAACCAATGTATGATAATTCTTAGTACTAAAACCACATGTAGCTTTAAGGTCAAAATGATGTAATTTCTTCCAGCCTATTTGAAGTCTTCTCCTAAAGGAGAACAATCATAGTAAACATATTAAGCAACCAACATTTGTTTCTAATTTCAAGATGTGAGATGCTCCCAGAGTCATGGTGCTCCAACATCAGAAGCACTTGGAAGCCTTGTTAAAACAGAGTTCTGGCCCCCAATCCAAGAGTTTCCACTACAGGAGGCATATCACATATACAGGAATTTACATTCTAACCGTGTCCCAAGTAATAATAATGTTACCAGTCACAAGACCAGACTCTGATAAACATTTACTTATACCAAGGTTTCCTAAGTGGGGTCCCATAGAAAATTGTTTCTTAGAATAAGTCTTCTTTCAAAATGGGTTTTGTGTTTTTAAAAATCTTGGAAAATTATAAAAACTTGAATAATCACAAAATACATTAGTGTTTTAGGAGAAGTCTTAGAAACATCTCTAAGTTAGTCAATTTTTCATCACTGTGACCAAAAACACCTGACAGAACTTAAAGGAGGAATAGTTTATTTTGGCTCAGGGTTTCGGTCTGTAGTTGGCCAGCTCCATTGTTTTAGGCCTCAGGTAGAACATCATGGCAGAAGGGTGTGGGGGAGGAAAGCTGCTCGGCCCCTGGCAGCTGGGAAGCAGAGGGGGCAGGACAGACACAAGAAATACTCTTCCTGGGCACACCGAGTGGCCTATTTCCTTCAACTACATCTTACCTTCAACAGTTTCCATCATTTTTCAGATGGTCCATTCAAACTAATTCATCAAATGAATTAATGTGCTGATGAGGTTAGAGACCTGCTGAACTAATCATTTCCTAACATTGCTGCATTAGGGACCAGTCCTTCAACATATGAGACTTTGGGGGGCTTTCCAAATCCAAACTATAGCATTTCCCATCTAATTTAGTTAAACCTATATTTTTCCAAACTTACATGACCCTCGGTTTTGGCAGGATGCCAATGAAATCACCTGGAACTAGTGTTCTGAGGGACACTGAGAGGGCTTGGCTGCCATTCAGCACTAGCACATTCTACTCACAGATCCACTTAGCCAGGTGCTTTTGTTTTTCCCCTTTGATTTACACAACTAACCCATGATGGCCCCAGGGAATACATTTATTCCTTGCTGATATTTTTTTATGATAAGATATAGTAGAAACATTGCCAATCCTGGCATCAGATCTAAAATTATGATGTCAACAATGGTGCATAGAAGATATATAAAATTCAAAATACTGTGAAATTGAGACCAGATATCTAACAATTTGTATGCACCTTAGCAAATTATATATAAATCACCTGATGTACCATGTTCATCTTAAGGTTTGCTAAATCAGAATCAGAAGAAAAAAAGTTCTTCTTATATGTGCCTTGCATTTAAAGATCATAGTTCTAGCATTATGTAAGATTAAATTATTTCACCCAATCTTATCTATGCCAACATCAGTTTGCTGTATGGCAAGAGAAAAAAGTTGTTATAAAGCTTAAAACATATGGAATTTTATTTTCTAACATAAATCTCTCCGTAAGCAACATTCTAGAAGAGTATTATTCACTTAGGATAAGCAGATGTATCCTGAGCTAAGATTGGCAAAAGTACCTTTCATTGGAGAAACCATAGTGGAAAATTTTCTCTTAATCATTATTTTGCTATTCATATACACTTTTATGCTTATCTAATTTATTTTTATTGGTGTACTGTAAGTACACCTCATAATTAGGTTCAGAGTGATATAAATGAAAATATATTTTAAAGAATAATTTTAGATGTGAAGAAAACTTGAGCAGATAGCACAGAAAGCACAATTTCCCCTATCATTAACACCTTCCATTAAGGTATTATTTTGTTACAATTAATACAGCAGAATTGGTATATTATTATTGTTAACTAAAGTCTATAGTTTACTTGGAGTTTCTTAGTTTTTACTAATGACCTTTTTCTATTCCAGGATTCCACAGTACACTTAGTTGTCATGTCTCCTTAGACTCCTCTTGGCTGTGACAATTTTGCAGACTTTCCTTGTTTTTGATGATCCTGACACTTTAGAGTAGTACTGACCAAATAGTACAGGATGCACCTCATATTTTTCTCATGATTAAACTAGGGCTATGGGTTTTGAGTAGGAAAATTTCAGAGACAGAATGTCATTTTCTTCACATTGTATCAAAGCTATATTCCATCAGTAGAATTCGCAACTGTTGATAATGACCTTGGTCACCTGCCTGCAGTTGCTTTTGTCAGGTTTCTCCACCACAACGTCACTACTTTGTCCTTCTCCACACTGTACTCTCTGTAATAAAGTCATTGTGTGCACCCCACACTGAAGGATTGGGGGCTTCTGCTCCCCATCTTTTAGGGTAAGGTATATGCATAATTTATTGAAATTCTTCTGAATATTCTTTTGAATAGATATCAGCCACATATTAATTTCATTCATTTATATCACTGTGATCCATGGTTATTCACTGTATCATGTATTCACTGTATCATCCCTTTGTTGATGATACTTGTATCATCTAATACTATTTTATTTGATAACTCAACTTGTTCCAGCTTGGCTATTAATGGTTCTCTTGCATTTTTTTTGACATGTTCCCTTTCCTCTCTCCTTCTCCCTTCATCCCCTCCACTCCCCTCCCTCCCTTTCTTTCTTTCCTTTTTCTTTCTTTCTTCTTTCTTGCACTTCCTTACTTATGGCACTACAAGATAATCCAGGTTCATCATACATAATTTTTGGCTCCAGTCCTAGAATCAGTCACTTCTCCAAGAAACTTTAAATTATAAAATAGTATGAGAAACCAAGATGTAAGCACTAGGTGCACTTGTTACTACTGGGGTGTTATTTCTTTTAGTCTCAGTTGTCAGAGCAAGGAAATGTAAGTGTGAGTGTGTGTGTGTGTGTGTGTGTGTGTGTGTGTGTGTGTGTGTAAATTTCTGTATGTAGTCATTTGAATCTGCATTATATTTGGCATGATTTCTTCTTGCAGTAATTTTAATTTTAATCTCTCAAAAATGAACTTATTAGCTATACAGTAGCCTCCCTACATCAAGTCACCTGTGTAAAGTGGTATTGAATAGTCAGTTAGGAACAACTTACATTCTAGAAATGGAGAAAGTGAAGCTTATGCAAGTCAACAGAAGCACCCAGTACCAGAGAGGCTATGTGAAGAGCAGGAGAAATCAATGTACCTGTTAAGAGACTCGACCTATACATGGGGATGTGGTAAACATCACCAGTGCTGCCCAAACCCCCTCTGCTCCTTCAGGCACATGATCCCTTTGTTCCCAGGGCTGAGACGGAACCCTGTGTCTCAGTTTGTCCACTGGGTTAGGAAAGGAAGCTACATGTGTCAAAGCAAGCCTGACGGATAGCATGATGGTTGAGACATCCAGGATGTTAAGTCTACCCGGGTTGCTATAGCAAAATACCACAGACTGTGTAGCTTAAACAACAGACTATTTTTTCATAATTCTGGAGTCTGAAAGCCCAAGACTAAGGTATCAGCAAGTCTGTTTTCTCCTGAGGTCTCTGTCCTCATTTGGTCTTTTGCTTCACATTTGCTTCCCTGATGTCTCCTTCTTAGATGCGCCCTTATGATCTCATTTAACCTAACTACCTCTTTAAAGGCCCTATCTCCAAATACAGGGACATTGGGGATTAGAGCTATGGCATTGATGGTGTGAGAAATGACACTTCAGAATAACACATTTAGGAAACATTAGACATAAAAATGGAGCATTGGCATAGCAATTTTTATCTATTGTAGCCAGAACCAGGAGATCAAGAGGCTATAAAGTCAACTGGTGGTATTTGGAATGGGAAAAGCTAAATGTATACAACCAGGGTTTTTCAGAGAATGGGAATTCCTAATGTATCCCTCTCTGCTGCCTGCCATACACTTACATGCTATGTTTGCTTTTTCTAGAAAACTAATAAAAGATAAAATAGAAGTTTTTAACACAAGCAAAAAATTAAAAGAACTTGATGGAGATTTAAAGACATACAATTAACTAAAACATTACTTAAATATATAATGTTTTGACATAAGATGAATATTACATCGAGTCAACATCATAATTAAGAAAATTAATTGTCAGAACATACCAAAAAGATAGTTAATGAAGATTAAAATGAAGACCTGGAGAAGTACCAAGGCTAAGCACCGCATGGAAGCAGAATCCTGTGGGAACGGGTCCCCTCTGTGACTTCTTAGGCAGACACCTGTAAAATGTCGTGGAACTGGTGCTCTGTGGGGATAAGGTTCTCTACAGAAGTCTCTCCTCTCCCAGCTGCTACAGAACATTCCCACCTGGGATGTAGCACTACCATCCTAATCTATATATTTCAAACCAAACTCTTTGTTTCTCTTTCTCTCCAAACTGCATTTTATCTTTGTGACTTTAGTATTTTTTTCAGCTATTATATATTGTACCATTTTCTATACATTTTCCTAAGAAAAAATACTTATTTTGAACATTTCCTTTTTATCTCTTCTCCTCAAACCTATCAACCAGCAAGCCCTACCCACTTACACCTCCAGAAAACGACATTCTTCTAAGAACCTCTCAGACATCAGCAGGAACCCACTCACATGCCAGCAGGGTCCAGGTACTGGTGATACAGTGATGAGCAATAGGAAAATTCAAAGACCTTACATGAGATGAATAAATAGGAAATCAAGTGATGAGGAACAGGGAGGGAGGGTGGTCCAATAACAGGAAAGCAGTGATTTATAGTCATTAATCTGTTCTACTTTCTGCTTCTAGTATATTACCATGACACTTAGAATAAACCCCAAACCTCTTAGTATCATAGCTCACAAGGGATCATTATCTGACCCTACAAACTCTTCAAGGCCACTTCCCTCATCTAACACAAACTATGGATTCAAAAACTATTTTCAAATTTTATACTACTAATCTCTTATTGCCTTGCTGTGACTGACTACTAAATTTAAAGACATATATGGTAAGCATTAGTGAATGACATATTTTACCAAACATATACCTGAATTATTTGTCAAAATAAAGGTGATAATCAAATAAACTTAGATCTTTTATAAAATAACCATACAACTTTCTAAAATCCTTTGTTGAATGAAGCAAGGTATATCTTAACATGAGTGGCAGAATAATGTCCCTCCCCTCCAAAGATGTTACCTTACATGGAAAAAGAGACTGTGCAGATGTGGGTGGGACTGATGTCATCACAAAGGTTCTTACAGGTGAAAGAGAGAGGCAGAAGAAGCAGAGAAGGAGTTGTAACTAGGGAAGCTGAAGTTGGAGTGAAATGATTGTGGATTTTCAAAATAGAACAGGGCCACAAGCCAAGGAATGAGGACAACCTCTAGATGCCGGAAAAGGCAAGCCCTACAAAGGGTTTGAATTACTCATTTCCATGCGTGCACTTCACTACAGAATTAAATCCATAGTTGGCATACGTATTTTGTTGGTGGTGGTGGTTTGGTTTTGTTTATTTTAGTTCAATGAACACACATTCAGCATGTATTACTGTGAGCAAGAGCTCACAGTCCATTCAGACTGCCATCACTCAAGGTTTCTTTCTGCATTTCTAAATTCACTAACACAAGGATATAAATATCTCGAAAACATACTGTAATTTTTTGTTTTTTATGTATTGTCAATAAAAATCAAATGTGTTAATCATCTGAATGTAGCATAACTCCTATTTTGGGCCCATATTGCTAGGTAAAAATGCTCCCAAAACGCACCAACAAGGCAAACGCAACTCTTTTGTGCCTCAAATAAAGAACCTATTGGCAATTATTTGGTAGATCCTTAATTATATTCTACTATTTTTCCATGTAACAACTATTATTTTTTATAGGCACATACTACAAGATTTTCTAAATGTCCATGTTCCTGGGTAAATTGGCAATAAATAAGAATGCAATTGTGGTGTGGTTATTAGCCAGAATTTTTATTGAAAACAGTGTGCTACTTGTTTTTTACTTGAAACTTTCATGTGACAGTATTTTCTTAATCGAAATCACTCTAGATTTTCAACATTTAAAAAGTATAGATTTTCATCAACTCTGGAAATGTTCTAATTCAATGTATTTACAAGTGGAAAAAACATCTGAATGCCAAAAACAAAACAAAACAAACAAAAATACCTATGAACCATCTAAAGTGATCAGTGAGATGGTTTTAAATGATTAATTCATTCATATATAAATGTTAATTTGGTTCAAGATGAGTTTTAAAATATAGCTTAAGATCACTGTTTTTCCTAAGGCAAGGTAGTGTATAAGTACTATAGATTAATGGGATATGGAATTTGCAAAGTTGCCTAAATCATCTTTTGCCTTGTCAAAGGACCGTTGACTATCAGAATTAGACTAGAACTCCAGATCATCTCCTCTAGCTCTTTTATTTCTCAGATGTGGAAATTGAAGCTAGGGGAAAAAAATGCTTTAATGTACCCAAAACCAAACCTCTACTCTAGAGATTTCTAAACTTTCTCAGTTCACATGGTCCTTAGGTTCTCAGTAAGTTCTTAATGGTGCTCCCAGTACAAAAAACAAAAACAAAACAAAACAAAAACTACCATTTCCCTTTATGAAGTAATTCCATCCAAATGAAATTTTCATTAAATTTATTAAAATGCTTTCTTTTTATAGCTTACCAGATATTTAAATAAAACGATGCATACACATTAAAAGGAAAATAGTACCTTCACTGCATTCTTAACCTTTCTTGCTTATTAACAGGACATGTGCTCTTGCTGGGCATGATTTCCCCAATCTTGGAATCATTGGATACTGCCACTCTGATTTTCTGTTCCATGTAGATTTTTCAAGTGCAAATCTCTTTTTATCATAGTAACTATTGAAAACAGCTTCACAAAAATACTGTATAATTGAAGGGGATGTAGTGTGAACTAATGTCAAAACTGTGAACTACCTTGAGTTTGTGCAAATCCAAAGAATGTCAAGGGTCACTCAAAAAATGTTGAAGTACCTCAGTCATAGTAACCTCTGTGAGTTCATTGCCATGTTTAAGGGGGCTTTGGTGTAGAACTACTGATTCTAAGTGCAATGTTCTTTCCATACATTCAAAATTAAGAGGTAATATGCTTTACATGTTTTTAATTTACACACTTATTTTTCTCCAAGAACAAATTAACTCTCTTGTCTAATAGGATGAGTACCTACTAACACAAAGCATTGAAATAATTTGTTCAACATTGCATAGCTGCAGAATTTACCCTTTCATATTATAAGGTTAACACTTTCTTACTCTTAGCATAAATTATATTATTAAGCATTATACATGCAAATGCTTCTTTAAAAATAGTATGATGTTTGAGATCAGACCCTGGAGCCATGGCTATGATTAAAATACCCATTTTGAGGCCAGGCGTGGTGGCGCACGCTTGCAATCCCAGTACTTTGGGAGGCAGAGACCGGAGGATCCGGGTTTGTGGCCAGCCTCAGCTCTCTTGGCCTCTCTCTCTCTCTCTCTCTCTCTCTCTCTCTCTCTCCTTAGTGAGGCCCTCCGCAACTTCGTGAGACCTGGTTTCAAAATAAAGTGTAAAAAATAGGGCCGGGGGTGTAGCATGGAGGTAGAACGCCCCTGCGTTCAATCCCCAGTACTGCAAAAAAAAAAAAAATACCCATTTTGCATTTACTCAACTGTGGGTAAATTACCTAAACCACATGTCAAGTTCCTTAATTATAAATAAAGACAGCAATAATATTTAGAATAGTAATAAGAATCAAATTAGCTGTTCCTAATAAGTTACCTGACTTGTTCAGAATTGGATTATTCTGTTATTTTTCAATCTTCATCAGCATATACATATCAGGTATTTCAAGTTAATATATAACAATATTGCCTAATATTCTCATGCTATAAAGCATCTTAGATTCTGTAAGTTTAACTATGTTAATTTTAAAGTGTAAATGGTGCATTAAATCTCATGTTAAAACATGATACTGAAAAAGCCGGGCGTGGTGGCGCACGCTTGTAATCCCAGTACTTTGGGAGGCGGAGACCGGAGGATCCGGGTTCGCGGCCAGCCTCAGCTAGCTCTCTCTCTCTCTCTCTCTCTCTCTCTCTTTACCTAGTTGAGGCCCTCCGCAACTTCGTGAGACCCGGTTTCAAAATAAAGTATAAAAAAAAAATAGGGCCGGGGGTGTAGCGTGAAGGTAGAACGCCCCTGGGTTCAATCCTTGGTACCGCAAAAAAAAATGATACTGAAATATGATATCTGATATACAAATTATAAGCTTTTCACATAATAAGATGAACAGAGGGGAAATTATTCTGACACATAATACATTTTATGAACACTATACTTAAAAATGGCATTTTATACTCCACTGTCTAGACAGGAATCCCAAAATATTAGACCTATATACCATCTATGATCAAATTTCTTTCATTCAAGAACTAGAGTAAGGTAGGGAGTATATTGTTAGTACTCAAAAAATTAATTGCGCAATATTTTTAAATGTCACTGTGTTGTGGATATCTTTTGCTCTTCCCTCCAAGGTCACATCTTTTGTCCATGAGAAAACAGTTTTCTTAGTCACATCTGCAGAGAGCTTGAGTATTGAGCTAACGGAAAGCCTAATAATAATAATGTCCCAATCCAGTAAGATGTAATTAAATAGACAGCTATGGGATTTGACTCTTCAGAACATCATGTCTCAGAAATAAAAAATATTTTATTTGTATTTTGAAATGATGAATTCATTATGGCCTGTGAGTGTATACCAATAATTCAAAACTTATTCATTAAAAATGCTTACTAAATGATCAAAAGAAAAACAAATCAACTGCTCTAACCACATTACACACCCACACAAAGCTGTATGACTTGTGTGACTATCAAAACACACAATTTAGAACTGTAGCAATACTCAATGATCACAAAATCTTCATTATTCCATTGGTATCCATTAATGTCTTCATTTCTTGAGGTTTTTGGTAGCATCTATGAAATTTAAACTATTTTTTCAATTTGGTTGATGATCTAAAATTCATCTTAGAGCCACACAGAGATGATATTGACTGAAAAGTTGTGTATGCATTTGAAATTCCTTTCTCAATACAGTCCAAACAAGTACAGTGCATCGGTATATTGTTTCACATCCAATGCTCAAGATGGCATGTATTTATTTATGTAATTTATTTGTTTGTGGTACTGGGGATTGAACCCAGGGGCATTCTAACTCTGAGTTACACTCCCAGCCCATTTTTTTTTATTTTGAAACAGGGTTTCAATAAGTTACTATGCACAACTGGCCTTGAACCTGCAATTCTCCTGCCTCAGCCTCCCAAGTACCAGGATTACAGGTGTGTGCATCAACATGAGTGGATAAGTAGACAGATTGGGTTTCCTTATCCTGAAAGTGTTTATGTAGGATATTCTTTACTACTGTGAATGATCTCAGAGCAAATACATACATTAAAACTGTCTTCCTGATATAAAGAAAATAAAATTTACGAAGAGACCTTAGGCATTTAGGGTTACACATAAGCAATTAAATTCAGCAATTACACATCTTAGGTCTTGGCATTCGGTAGGCCAGAATAATCTATGAAAGTCCCCAAAAGAAACCCCTGGATTCTACCATTTGGCATCTTGAATAGACATCTCCAGAATCAAAACCTCTCAGATGGGGAACCAGGCATCTGTATTTTTTAAGCCCCAGAGGTAACCGCAATGCTAAGACAAGGCTGACAAATACATTAACATAGGAATTTTTAAGGACCTTGATTTGAACCTGAAGAATGGACAATATTCTTGCAGTTATGAAATAAAAAGGAAGAAATTTTTTAAAAAGTTATTATAATCAATAATAGATGCAAATGTTAGTATTATTTGCCAAACTCTATACACCCTACAAAGGCCAACTCAAATTAACCTCCGTGATTTGTGATTCCATATGCTTTGTGTTCTAGCCATATCAGTCTATTGCCTATTTCTGAAAAAGTTCATCCAGCAGGTTTGACCTTTGTGCTTTTTCTCTGCCTCCTCCTATTGTTGGCAATATAAAAGCAAATCAAGAGGAGAGATGAGATGAGTAGCACAGTACTCAGACCTAAACAAAACCCACATGTAAGTCTGTAAAGGCCTCCTCTATCACCTTTCCTGTGAACATTTCCACATATTCTAGCTCAATTCATCACTCCCACTTTTATCCTCTGATAGCATCTTGTTCATGATATTTTCATAGACTTTGTGTATTAAATACAGAGTCAATAGTGTTTTTCATACTGTATTGTTTTCCTTCGGTAGAAAAGTAAATCTTAATATTTTTATTTCTGGGAAAAAAAGCTAGCACAATGTCTGGCAAATAGATCATATGAATATTTGTTTCATCATGCTGAAACTCCCCTGATATTTCATACTGTTTCAATAACACTTACAGTAAATCTGTTTTTTATTACCATGGTGTGTGGGTGTATATTTGTGCGTGTGTGGGAATGTGATATCTGCTACTAGTCTGGACATTCCTTGAAAGAGTGGACTGAATTCTAGTCTAATCTGAACCTACCCATGCTCCATACACTAGAGTAGGAACTCTTCCTGTTTTATTGGTTTGGAACTGACCTAATTATATCCAACACTATTAGGAAAATAGGTTAAAAGGAAGAGGTTTGGGAGAACACTGAATGTCAAGATGTGAATATTGACTTGATTCAGCAGAGAATGAATTGTCATTATGGTTTACTAAAGGAGAAAAAGCAAGTTATAATGGGAAAGAACTTGCTCTGTTCATTGTCAGTGGCATTTTTTATGAAGTCTCATAACGTTTCTACATCTCAATCTTATCATTTATGAAATGAGAGAACTGGACAATGTCAGTGGATCCCAAACCTATTGAAAATCAGAATCAGTTGCAGAAATGTATAAAATACAAATCCTTTGTTCCCATACAAGTTTAACTAAATTTAAATTTCCAAGAGTGATATTTTCAACACATTCCCAGCTGCTTCTGATAATCAGTCAAATATAACCCAAGAGCCATGCCATGGATTGAATGTGCCCCCCACCAAATTTAGACATTAAAACCCCAATCCTTGACTTTCTGAGACTGGCTGACCTCACTTAGCATAATAATCTAGTTCCATCCATTTTCCTGCAAATGATATAATTTTGTTCTTCTTTATGAGTATAATTCCATTCTGTGTATATATCACACTTTCTTGACAGATACCTAGGTTGGTTCCATAATTTGGCTATTATGAATTGTGCTGTGATAAACATGAATATGTAGGTATCACCATAGTATTCTAACTTTAATTCTTTTGAAGGATGAGTGGTATAGCTGGATCAATGGTAGTTCCATTCCTAGTCTTTTGAGGAACCTCCATTCTGATCTCCATACTTGTTAAACTAATTGACAGTCCTACCAACAGGAAGCTAGAGAAAAAATAGGAAAGAAAATGAACTTCAGATAAGCAAGGAGAGAGACCAGTAAAACAGTGGAAGGGGATGGAGGGGGGAAGTGGAGGGAAAAAGGAGGTTTGAAGAAGGAAACAGTTGAGCCGGGCGTGGTGGTGCATGCTTGTAATCCCAGTACTTGGGAGGCTGAGACAGGAGGATCCGGGTTTGCGGCCAGCCTCAGCTAATTAGTGAGGCCCTCTGCAACTTAGTGAGACCCTGTTTCAAAATAAAGAATAAAAAATAGGGTCGGGGGTGTAGCTTGGAGGTAGAACGCCCCTGGGTTCGATACCTGGTGCCGCAAAAAAAAAAAAGAAGGAAACGGTTCAAATAATGTTATGTTTATATATGAAAATATTACTACCAATCTCACTAACATGTGTGAACAGGAAGGAGAGAGCGGGGTGGGATCCAGAGAGAAACACACCAAGTGATGTGTGCATATATAAACATATCACTTTGAATCTCACTATGTTGTATAATTACAATGTACCAATACAATTATTAAAAATAAATAAAATGATAGAGCAGTGGAAATCCTTTAAAATACTTCTTAGGTGTGGGGGAGGAATGTTTTCCAATAAGAATAGTATTTACCAAGATGTGCCATAATTGTTCAAATAAATATATGGTGCCTGATTCATAAAAATAAAAATCTACCATGGGGCAAAAAAATATGAAAAAACCCTTATCTCAGTGTGGTGGTATATGGATGGGAGGGGCTTAAGGGGTGATTAGATCATAAGGGTGGAGCCCTCTTAAATATACTTTAATTGGTGCATTGAAATTGTCATCATAATGAGGTTTGGGCCAGGCATGGTGGCACATGTCTGTAATCCCAGTACTTGGGAGGCTGAGACAGGAGGATCATAGGTTCACAGCCAGCCTCAGCAACTTATCGAGGCCCTCCACAACTTAGTGAAACCCTGTTTTAAAATTAAATGGGGCTGGGGGTGTAGCCCATAGGTAGAATGTCCCTGGGTTCAATCCCCAATACCACAAATTAATAATAATAATAATAATAATAAATAATAATGAGGTTCTGAGTGATGGAAACATGCACACAGCACTTGGTGTGTCTCTTATAAGAAGAAGCCAGAGAGCTAACCAGCTCTTTTCTAGCATTGAGGAAACAGCAAGATAATGGATATCTCTAAACCAGGAAAAGGATCTTCAGCAAGAATCCAATCCTACTGGCACCCTGATCTCAGACCTGTATCTCCAAAGCTGTTAGAAATGAATTTCCTTTGTTAATAAGCCACCTAGTCTATGATATTTTATTATAGCAGCCTGAACTAAGACAGGTCAGTAGCATCAGCCTCACTGGAAACCTATTAAAACTGCAAATCATCAATCTGCACTCTAGACCTACTGAGTCAGAAACTCTGGGGTGAGACCCAGCAATCTGTCTTTACCAATCCCCCCAGGTAATGCTGAGGCACACTCAAATTGGAGAACTCCTGGGATGGATGATGGACAAAATACCTGTCAACTTTGCAATTAGGTAATTATAGATCAAAGGTCAGCAGGAAGCCTAATCCAGAGGAGAGTCTAAAGAAAGGGCACCCAGGCAGGGCGTGGTTGCGCACGCTTGTAATCCCAGTACTTGGGAGGCTGAGACCAGAGGATCCGGGTTCAAGGCCAGCCTCAGCTACTTAGTGAGGCCATCTGCAACTTAGCGAGACCCTGTTTCAAAATAATGGAATAAAAAATAGGGCTGGGGGTGTAGCTCGGAGGTGAATGCCCCTGGGTTCAATTCACGGTACCGCCAAAAAAAACAAAAAAGAAAGGGCAGTCAGATATAAACAAAACATATGTGTAAGTGTCTCTTCTAGATCAAAGAGATGAACTTTAGTTTGGCCTTTGGCCATAAGACAAACAGTTGTACTCACTCTTCAAATACCAGATTATGTCACCTTTCTCAGAAGTGCAACCTTACCACCAACCCAGACTACACTAAACCCTTAATTATTGCAACACCTATAACATAGTACAGCTGTCTCTGTAAGCCTACCTCCTACCATGATATCTGACCCCTTGTGGACATTCTAGAATATTTAATAAATGAATAAGGTGATAGACTCTAAGCAACATGTGCTACAAAGAGTGATTCTAATATATGACTTCTGTTGACTCTCTAGTCAAATTAAGATTATTAGGTGATAGCCAGGCATCATGGCACATACCTGTAATCCCAGTACTTGGGAGGCTGAGACAGAAGGATTGCAGATTCAAGGCTAGCCTCAGCAATTTAGCGAGACACTCAGCAACATAGAGAAACCCTGTTTCAAAATAAAAAGAAAAAGGGTTGGGGGTGTAGCTTGGAAGTAGAAATCCCCTAGGTTCAATCCCCAGTACCCCCCAAAATTATTAGGTGATTTAAAGAATTTATACTTCAAATAAAATACCAATTTTCCAGCTAATAATAATATTTTATAATTAGTTGTGAATAAATAAAGTTATAAGAATGTACCCCAAAGAATAATTAGATAAATGTCTAGAGTTCAGCTTTGACTAAATTATCTATAACCACCAAGCTACCTCAGAATATGGCTGGACACAATATTACTAGAATCTGATAGCTTAAGAGACACCTGAAATGTTACAATAATATAAAAATAAAGCAGAGATTAAAAATTTAGTTAAATAGTGTTGGAAAAACATTTTTCTTAAGTTGCAGACATGTAAATACTTGCACATGTTTTAAAGATTGAAGTTCAAAGTCCATTATTTTAATGGCTAACAGCTGCTTCATAGGAAAAAGATGCTTTTTACTATTAAATCTGAGCAGAATTTTACTAAATATATTAGAAAAATCGTTTTAAAATTTGTAAAAGTATAAGTAATAATATGGGAGGTCCTATTTGATAGGATAAAAAGATCAGCTCATTTGTCTCCCATTTCTTTTAGAGTTTAGTGGTATTAAAGTAGAAATATACTTTACACTATATTAGTCTATCCCAAGGTCTAACTTTCCTTTCTCATGATATGGTATCTTTTATTTTTCTAGGTCAATGGAAAATGGACACTAGCACATGTATTCTCAGCTAATTTAGGAAACTTCTATTCCATGTATACTTGAGCAAGGTGCTTTTCATCTATACGTTCTGTTGATTTTTGCATTATTTTTTGTACAGAAATAATCTAAAGTTTGTATCTAAAGTTAATTTTTCTAAACCCTTTCTTTCTAATCAATTCATGAAACTGACGGTTTATTACTCTTTCGGTAGTTGTTATATACAATAGTGGTTCATATAAATAATTCTATCAACTAAGGCAGAGACTTAACTTGTTAATAGGAAGCTACTACCCATTGATTGTCTCAAACAACATATTCTGAGCCTGGTTAGAAAGAGACCTTCTTTTTTTCTTTCTTTCTTTTTTCTCTCTTTTGTGGTACTGGGGACTGAACTCAGGAACATTCTTCCTCCGAGCTACACTCCTGGCCTCTTGTTTGTTTGGAAACAGGATCTCACTATGTTGCTGAAAGTCTCACTATGTTGCTTAGGCTATCCTAGAACCTTCAATCCTTCTATCTCAGCCTCCCAAGTACTGGGCTACACACATATACCACCACAGCCTGCTGAAAGAGACCTTCTTAAACATCACAAGATTATTTCTCCCTTGAGGGCTAATTCTTCAGAGAAATGAAGGGAGCAGCTAGACTTAGTTCTAGCTCTTTTCTTTTTTTATTGGTGCATTGTAATCATCCATCTTGATGGGTTTCAGGGTGGTAGAAGTTTGATGAAGCATTTCCAGTAAATTCTATCACTTACTGACTTAACTTTTGAGCATCTTTCTCGAGGGACAGTTTCTGGCCCTACTCTCAAAGCAATATCTTCTTTCAACTAATCTCACTCTACTCAAGGTGACAGCTAGCAGCTGTGCTCTGGGGACAAAAGCAGCAAGCTGCCCTTGACAGATGGACTTCTCAAGAGGTTCCCAGTAAACACCAAAACTTCTTGCTACTTTACTGTAGTAGTCCTAGCTAAAAAGAGAGGATAGAGCTAGAACCCTTAAGTGTAAATGTCTGCATTCTCGTTCATTGTACTCTATTCAATTATTTAAGGTATGTTCTTTCACAATGAAGATGACACCACTGCTCACCCCTTAGGAAAATTGTTTTGCTAGTAACTTTAAAGAATGTGGAGTGACTCATGTACCCTTATTTCATTTCCCTTTGCGACCAAAAACAAGTCTTTTGAGAGAGTTGGCTGCATTAGCAGTTCAATCAGTGGTCACTGAGGAAGCTGATGATAAGTCCACCAAGTACTCCACTGCCCTGCCCTCCTCCCACGTCCCTCACCTGGTCCAAGAGAAAAAGGAGCAGAAGTCTTGGGTCAATTCTATCAAGATTCTTCACAGTGATGGTAAAAAGGCAAATGTCTTGCAATCATCCTGCTAAGCCTCAGAATCATGATGACTTTCAAAATATTAATGCCTGTGGAATCATTTTTGAATAAAGAATATTTATGCAAAACTCTGAGTATTCCTATCTCATTTGATCAATGTTAATTTGCTTCATCGTTGTGCTCCTATTAAGAAGATAAATATCAGAGACTTCTGTCTTCCTGGTTCTAGTTTGCTTATAATGACTGGATATTCAAACTTCCATATACAAACAAATAATGTTTTCTTAAAAATTAGGCATAGTTTCTTCTTTATTTTTTTTTTTTTGTTGTTGTTGTTGTTTTGGGCACTGGGGATTGAACCCAGGGGCACTGTACCTCCGAGCTACACTCCCAGCCCTATTTTTTTATTCTTTATTTTGAAATAGGGTCTCACTAAGTAGCAGAAGGCCTCTCTAAGTAGCTGTGGCTGGCCGCAAACCCGGATCCTCTGGTCTCAACCTCTCAAGTACTGGGATTACAAGCGTGTGCCACCACGCCCGGCTTAGTTTCTTCTTTAAATGGCCATCTATAAGGGAAACGAATAAAGCATCACTCTCAAAGTGGCAACAGAACAGATATCAACAACAAACAAGAACATTCTTTAACTTTAACAGGCAAAATAAAAAATTAATTTATCCAAAAAATGGTTTTCCTCTGGGATCTTAAAGATATAAGTGTTGACACTATTAAAGAATTTCATGGAAAAATGTCAAGAAAAGGCCCAAAATGTTAACATTATCTCTGAGAGATTTTCACTGATTTCTTCTTTTTCCTTTCCCATATTTTCTAAATATATGCATGGAATAAACCTTTTGTCTATAGGTTGATCATATCGGGTATTTGTTACAGTAACAGAAAAAAAATATATGCAGGGAACAGACATTACTTTGAAAATCCCAGCAAATAAATTTCATTATATATTCTCAGAAACTTTAATGATATTTGCTATTTTTCAAAATACTCAGTACATCTCAATCTTTTGGATGATAAAGTGACTCACCCTTTGTTCCCCCTCTTACTCATATTCCCATTTGCATTTGAGTTCCTCAGACATGACTTTACAAGGTCCTTGGCATGATATATTTTTATTTTCAAAAAACAGTTTCTGGAAAAAATCACATTGGACTTAGAGCTGATTAAGAGTAATGCCTCCAAAAAGTAAAGAAACTCACCTTTCTCGCATGAAACTAAGAGCTTTTAAGTTACAGCCTCAAAAAGTATTCGCCTACAAAAGCATTCCATTAGCCAAACAGGCAAGAAAAAGAAATTTACTAAACCCACTCAAAACAGACTGAGGAATGAGATCAGGAGCAAGAATTCTGACCAAAGATTACACTTGGGACAAACAAAAAAGGGAGAGTGAGAAAGAGAGAACATTCTGTTGCCTCCGTTCCAGACCCATTAACACAAACCTTCACTACTGTAGACCATTTTCCACCAAATCCTACCAGGGAATTCATACACCCAAGAATCAAACCACACTGGGAAGTGTCCTAGTTAAAACATTCTATTGCTAGCAAAGTCTTGGAAATTTCCACTCTATTTCTTCTGCCTTTTTCTTACCCTAAAACATTTATTGCAGTGGTTCTACTAAGTTAGGGAGAGTGGGGTCCTCCCCCAGAGAACCATGTGGAAGACCCCATCCTGACAATAGTCACCTCAGTAAAATAGTGTCTCACAACACTCAGCATCTATTACCTTCAGAGAGTGCAGATAAGAAATAGTATTATTACACCAGCCTCAAATTTCAACGGTCTGAGTACTAAGGATCAGATTTGAGAGCCCATAATCCAAGAGGAGGAAATGAAAAATAGCAATAATAAAAACTGCCTAACATATCCTCAGGATATAAGTTAATGTTCTTCAGAGAAGATGTTTTTCACCAAAAAAACCATTTTTCTTAAAAATCAAATGAGGAGAAATAGTACTATCTTTGATTTTATAATTGTCTAAGGAAATATATATATGTGTGTGTGTGTATGATTAGCAGCTAAAAAGCTGCTAATCATAACATTTTTGTTAGACATCTATTTAGGTCTCATGGTTAATGATAAGGAATAGCCATTCTTCTATGGTCTCCAGATTGATTTTACCACTTGAAGAGCATTTAAGATATGGTGAATGTTTAATTTTTATGTATTTGAAATTTTTGATAATTCTAGCTTAACAAAATCAGTTTAGTTCATAGCTGTATTTTACCTAAGAATTTATATAAGAATATGTGAACATCCAACCAATGTTAAATGATTGAATATAAAGTTAAAAAGTCAACAACTTGTCAGGATGTTTCCAAATATAAGGATGATTGGAGTGGATTTTTCCATCATTATCTAGAATCCTGGCTTTATGAGGAAACTTTCAACATTGTAGACATTGGCAAATTGTTCAAGTCAATAAAAAAAATTCCCCAAACTGCCGTTTGGCAGAATAAGAGGCTGTGTCTATGCAGCTCCTCAATAGATGGGAACGAGAGCCATCATAAATCAACGGGTCATTTTATCAAAACAACACCCAACAATATAATGGATGTGTTTTTTGTTTGTTTTTTCACTGAATTTACTAGTTGGCTTAGCATCTTATACACAGAGACTGAAAGACAGGGGAATTGACTGAGAAAATCTTGGAATAGAAACAAAATATATTGAATCATTTTGGAATTATTTAGACATGAAAAATGGATCAGTAGCTTCTGCATATCAGGCCAGATTAGTGTAGATATGAAAGGCAGCATCAGCGATGTTACTGACATACAAAAAGTTCAACATGAGGGAAGCTAATACATCCTTTCTTGTTCTTCCCTCCAAGAAATACGAACTTGAACTTGAGGAACCACAAAGCTTTGCAGGAAACACTGGCCTTCTACCTCTCTCTTCTCAATTCACTCAACAGTCACCTTTGCTTTCACAAATTTTCTTATTCATTCTATTCATGTCACTTCGGACAAGTGATACGTGCCAAGTTGCTTTGTTTCTCATTGAGCAAGAAATACTATTTGCCATTATGGTGACTCCACGATGTTACCATCACCAGAGATGCAAGATGTGTGAGGTCTGGAGGCTCCAGAGGGCTGCAGCTCCTTTCAGCTGATGCTCCTGCACTGCTGTGATGGACAGGAGCCTGCCCTGTCAGTGCTGCTCCCAACAGAAGCAGCGCTGGGGCTGGGCATGGTAGCTCACACCTTTAATCCTAGTACTTGGGAGGCTAAGACGGGAGGATCTCAGGTTTGAGGCCAGCCTCAGCAACTTAGTGAGGCCCTCGCAACTTAGCAAGACCTTGTTTCAAAATAAAAACTAAAAAGGCCTGGAGGTATAGCTCAGAGGTAGAATGCCCCTGGGTTCAATCTCCAGTACCAAAAAAGAAAAAGTAGTACTGGGGACATTGGCCTCTGGAGCTTTTGGAACAGTGATTCCCTTTAATCACTGTCAGAAATAAAAGCAAATATGTATGTGCTGTGGCTTTTCATCAGCACATGTCCCTGGACAGAAGGGTTTTTATGCTAAAAAGTTTTTCTTCTTTTATTATTATTTTTATTATTGGTGCATTGTAATCATACATTGTGATGAAGTTCAGGGTGATAGAGGCATACATGCACACAATACTCATTGAGCCCTCCCCCAGTTCCTGCCCTATTCCCCCCCCCTCCTCCTTCTCCTGCTCAGCATAGTGATTGATAAGTTCCTGTATGTACATTCTGTGCATTAGAGTGTTTCCCTCTTCCCCCCTCCCATCTCCCTCAGTTAGATCACCTTCCTTACTCGTCTAAGGTTTCTCCTTTGTCTGGAGTCCCTCTTATGTCCCATTTTCTCCCTAGCTTCCACATATTAGGGAGAACATCCATCTTTTCACTTTTTGTGACTGACTAATCTCACTTAGCATAATGTTCTCCAGTTCCATCCATTTCTCTGAAAATGACACAATTTTGTTCTTCTTTATGGCTGAGTAGAATTCCATTGTGTGTATATCCCATAATTTTGTAATCCATTCATCTGTTGATAGATACCTCAGCTGGTTCGATAGTTTGGCAATTATGAAAAGCATTCTTATAGCTGAATGACAATAAACATAAACATGAAGATATATGTGAATATGACGATGTTCACACACAAGCCATGTTGGTTTAGGAACACATCCAAAATAGCCAAAGTATAAGGGAAACATTAAGCTAAAAATAGCTCATGCAATTACTTGGAATTATCAATAATATGCTAAACTCTACTGGTTTGAGATTCATGAATATACACATATACTGACACACATAGACTTGCCTGCACACAAGGACTTTCTTTGAAACTAATAGCTTGTTTTAATAAACTTTTCATTTGGAAATAATTTAGATTTGCACAAGTGTTGCAAAGATAGCAGAGGGTTGTCACATAGCAGGTTTCATTTTCACCAATTATATCTTTTCACTTTACCATAATACATTTTCAAAACTGAGAAACCAACATTCCTATGTTACCATTAACTAAACTTGAGACTCGATGCAGATTTTACCAGCTTCTCCATTAGTGTCAGCATGCAGCCCAGGACCCCACAGGACATGTACTTGTGCCTCCTCAGGCTCCTCTGGTCTGAAGGTCTTGCAGTTTTGCATTCTTTTTCATGACTTTAAAGTTGTGAGTAATACTGATCAGGTATTTCATAAAATGCCATTTAATTGGGATTTGCCTAATGTATTTCTCAGTCTAGTCAGACTGAGGTTACAGGTTTTGGGAAAGATTACATCAAAGATGAAATTCTCTTCCCATCAAATCATATTAGGAGTCATGATATTATGGTGTGACGTATCACTGCCCATGTTGGCCTTGATCAGTTGGTTAAAGTGATGTTTACCATGTTCCTTCACAGCAAAGTTTCCATTTTCCCCTTTTCATTCACTATTTCTTGGAAGAGAATCACTATATCTAGACCACACTCAAAGTTGGGTGAAGGAGTTTATACTTCATCTCCTGGAAAGGTGATTATATACAGTACATATATTATTTAGAATTTTTTGTAAGGAAGAGTTGTCTCTTTGCCTCAAATTATTTATTCAAATATATCACTATAAACCCATTGATATTTGTTTTATATTTTAGGTTATAATCCAATGCTACATTTTTTTTTTGCTCAAATAATTCCAGCTTTTACAACCAGGAGTTCTTTCAAGTTAGCACCTGTCCTTCTAGTCTAACACATCCTGGTGTTAATGTTTTTGTGTCTTGTTTTGGTTATTTTGTTTGTTCATTTGCTTTGTTTTTGTTTTCTTGTGGTACTAGGGATTGAACCCAGGGGTATTCTACCTCTGAGCTACACCCCCAGTTCTTTTTTTGTTTTGAAACAGGGTCTAGCTAGGTTGCTGAGAGTTTTGCTATGTTGCTGAGGCTTTCCTTGAACCTGCAATCCTCCTGTCTCAGCCTCCCAAGTACTGAGATTACAGGCATGTGCCTCCACAGCAAGCTTTGTTTGTTTGGTTTTATACTTCTTTGTTTTCTGGCAATGCAAGATGGTCTCAATTCACCTTTATGTTTCCTGCCCCTGCCCTAGAATCAGTCATTTCTCCAAGGTCTCCAGGTACATTTTATTGGACAATGGTATTTAAAAATCAGGAGCTGAACAATGGGTAGAAATAAATAGATTTTTAACAGAATCAGCATCAATTGTCTTGAGAAGCCAAGAAATACATGCTCTTTATTTTCAGAAGCACAAACATGACAATATCAGAATTTACCTTACTTCACTATTATTTCCCAAGGAAAAAAAAAGTTTCTATCTTTCAGTGTAATTTTGAACCTCCATTTGTTTTTTTATAAGAAAGGTGATAGTTCATTTCCACGATTTCACATCTTTCTAAAACAACCCATCAAGACTACTCTGCTCAGTAGCCATGTTGCCTCATGCAAATTACTTAACCTATCAAATCCTGTCCAGCTTTTGGGACTCCAGTGTGGATCTGAGACAATAGACATGGAAGTGCTCCATAAATTATAAAGTCCTAGATAAATATACACAAGGTATTGAGATAATATAATTATTAATTTTATTTTTAAAATCGTCATTAAAGGTGAGCTATTGGACTATTAAAGCATCACATGGTATTCCTTCTGTCTTTTTTTTTTTTTGTGTGTGCGGTACCGGGGATTGAACCCAGGGGCATTCTACCTCCGCGCTACGCCCCTGGCCCTATTTTTTATACTTTATTTTGAAACCGGGTCTCACAAAGTTGCGGAGGGCCTCACTAAGGAGAGAGAGAGAGAGAGGGGGGGGGGTGAGAGAG
>PVJS01017930.1:0-35536 GCA_004027185.1 Glis glis | reverse complement strand
CCCAGGGGCATTCTACCTCCGAGCTACACCCCCAGCCCTATTTTTATTCTTTATTTTTATTTTTACTTTGGTGGTAGCAGGGATTGAACCCAGGGGCATTCTACCTCCCAGCTCCACCCCAGCCCTATTTTTATTCTTTATTTTGAAACAGGGTCTCACTAAGTTGTGGAGGGCCTCACTAAGTAGCTGAGGCTGGCCGCGAACCCGGATCCTCTGGTCTCAGCCTCCCAAGTACTGGGATTACAAGCGTGCGCCACCACGCCCGGCTTATTCTTTATTTTGAAACAGGGTCTCCCTAAGTTGCGGAGGCCTCATTAAGTAGCTGAGGCTGGCCACAAACCCGAATCCTCCGGTCTCAGCCTCCCAAGTACTGGGATTACAAATGTGTGCCATCACGCCCAGCTTCCTGCCAAGTTCTTAAAGGGTCCATCCCTACACCAGACTCGGAGCTGGTCAAAGGGCTGAAATCCAGCGCTAGTCACCTAGGAAGGTCCATGCATCCAGTAGCCATTTAATGGGTGTGTTCACTACTCCGAGCTACACAGCAACCAGGGAAGAGCCCTGCAGGGACTCTCAGCTCCAAACCTCCCAATGCCTGCTCTTCCTTCCTTTTTTTTTTCTTAGTACCAGGGATTGAACCCAGGGGCGTTCTACCTCCGAGCTACACCCCCGGCCCTATTTTTCTTTTCTTTATTTTGAAACTGGGCCTGACTAAGTTGCAGAGGGCCTCACTAAGTAGCTGAGGCTGGCCGTGAACCCGGATCCTCCTGTCTCAGCCTCCCAAGTACTGGGATTACTAACGTGTGCCACCATGCCCGGCTTCCGCTTTTCCTTTCTAACAAAAGGTCTTAAGACTCACTGTGCTGCCCACCTCGGGCTTCAGACAAATACCTAACTCCACTGGAACAAGATCTTTTTCCAGCCCAAGGGACCCCCCACCTTCAACCCATGGGCTAAGCTCAAGCCAAACATGCCAATCCCTTTCTGGAAATTTCTGTGAATGGGCCAAAAGTATAGGGGTCTCCTTCTAAACCAGAGGAACCAAGATACAACATGCTTTATTTACCCAGGGGAGCACAGGCAGCCAAGAAAGTAGGCGAGCAGAGAGCAATCCTTGGGATGTATCCGGGAGAGGAGCAGAAGAGAAACACAACAAGACAGAAGTGGCCCGTGGCCAGGGAAAGCCCAGCACGGGGTCTCCCATGCAGAGCCACGCCAACCCCAGGAGAGGCAGCTCTGGGCAGAGGACCAGGAGGCCCCAGTGTTGGCCTTCCGGGGTCCCGGCACCTGCCCTACCCATCTTCCTGCTACACGTGTAGACACGGTCCCCTGGCCTTACCTACACAGGAGTGCCGGTTGCCGTGGAGGTGGAAGCCAGTGCGACAGGAGCACCTGTAGCTGCCGATGCTGTTCCTACACCTCTGCTGACAGGGGGTCCCCAGGCATTCGTCAGTGTCTGTCGGGGGAAGGACAAGACTGGAGTTCATTTCCCCCACAGGGTTTGGAGATATGTGGTCCCCTCTTCCTCTCTCAGTATCCCACTCAGGGCCGCAGGGGACCACCTGAACCCCCTTATCTGATCTGTCCACCCCCAGACTCCTTGGCCAGCTGCTTATCTCTAGCCTCCCTCGTCCCAGCCCGGGCCACCTGCATCTCAGAGTGGACCGATACAGGCTCTCCATGTTTGCCACCTCTGCCTATGCTCTTCAGCAGCTGGCCTCACGCAGCTTCTAGAATGCTCTCGACAAGGAACACCTCTGACAGGACCACTCGTGCTCAACACCCCTCTGCGACTTCCGCCCACCATGAAGTCTTTTTTTTTTTTTTTTGCAGTACCGGGGATTGAACCCAGGGGTGTTCTACCTCCGAGCTATACCCCTGGCCCTATTTTTTTATACTTTATTTTGAAACTGGGTCTCACGAAGTTGCGGAGGGCCTCACTAAGTAGCTGAGGCGGCCGTGAACCCGGATCCTTTGGTCTCAGCCTCCCAAGTACTGGGATTACAAGCGTGCGCCACCATGCCCGGCCACCCCACTCTTGAGGGCTCCCCCGCTGGCCCATGCTCTTCTGTATGCCCCAAATGCCTTTTCCTCTGTCTGGCCAGAAAACCCCTCGCCTACTTCAAAACTCAGCTGCTGTCGCACCTCCTCTGTAGAGGCGCCCCTGTGCTGTTATTTGAAATTGTGAAAAACTGGAAATAATCTCCAATAAAAGAAGAGTTGGTAAACTGTGGGATACACGCAAAACACCGTGCCAGGCAGCAGTGATAAAGAACCAGGAAGGTCTGTTTACCCTAACGTGGGAAGATCTTTAAGACCAACTATGGAGAAAACAAAGAAACAAGCAGAGGAATGACCGGGTTCAACGCCCAGCTCTAATGTCATCTTGGGCAAGTTATTTCTTTATGCCTCCGTGTTCCTCGCCACAAAATGGAGGTAAGCAGTATCAACTTCATAGAATTAATTGTGAGGATGATAGGAGAAAATTCCCGTAAAGTGCTGAGCCCAGTTCCCAGGACACGAGATCCGATCAACCCTCATACTTCTGCAAGTGCGTAGGAACGTAAGCGCACAGGAACGTAAGCGCACAGCAATGTAAGCGCATAGGTATGCATGTTAGTTGAGAGAGGTGGGCAGGACACTTATCACACTAATAACTGGGTGCAACGGACTGTGTCCCCCCGACATTCATGTAGAAGCCATATCCCCGAGTGGGATGGAATCTGGAGGTGGGTCTTTGGGAGATAATTAGGGTTAGATGAGGTCGTGAGGGTGGGGCCCTCCTGAGGGATTAGTGCCTCTCCTCTCTCCCCCACTCCTTTGCCACCATGTGAGGACACTGAAGGAAGACGTCACCTGCAAGCCAGGTAAAGGGCCCTCACCAGGAATCCCATTGACCGGCACCTTGATCTTGGACCTCCAGCCCTCCGGAACTGAGAGATTAAATTCCTGTTGCGTAAACCACCTAGCCTGCAGTGTTTTGTTATAGCAGCCTGAGCCGATTACAGAATAACACCAGAGTCGTTCTCTAGCGAGAGCAGAGGGCGGTTACAGGAGAGAGGGCCTGGGCTAACACCTTGACTTTTATTTATTTTTTTTTTGCGGTACTAAGGATTGAACCCAGGGGCACTCTACCTCCAAGCTACACCCCCAGCCCTATTTTTTATTCTTTATTTTGAAACAGGGTCTCACTAAGTTGCAGAGGGCCTAAGTAGCTGAGGCTGGCGGTGAACACGGATCCTCCTGATTCAGCCTCCCAAGTACTGGGATTACAAACGTGTGCCACCACGCCTGACGACTTTTAATTTTTTAATTTTTTGGTACTAGGGATTGAACCCAGGGGCATTCTACCTCTAAGTTAATACCCCAGCCCTTTCTATTTTTTATTTTGAAACAGGGTCTAAGTTGCTGAGGTTGGCCTTGAACCTGCAGTTCTCCTGTCTCAGCCTCCCAAGTATGGGGATCACGGGCATGTGCCACTGCACCCAGCTTTATTTTTTTTTTTTTAATACTTAGGATTAAACGTTGGGGGGGGGGTTCTACCTCTAGGCTACATGGTGGGTTGTTTTTGGTACTAGGGATTGAACATGGGGCTACTCTACCTCTGAGTGACACCCCCAGCCCTTTTTATTTTTTTATTTTGAAACAAGGTCTTGCCAAGTTGCTGAGGGTCTTATTAAGTTGCTGAGGCTGGCCTTGAGGCTGTGAGCCTCCTGTCTCAGCCTCCCAAAGTACTGGGATTACAGGTGTGTGCCACCATGCCTGGCAGCACCATGACTTATAAAAGCTTCTTTATACTTTAGGCAAATTTCACAGCACAGTATCAAAGCAAGTGCTTTTGTCTCCTCTGCCCTGTGCATGTGAAAGTGTTTCCTTATATAACTTGTATAAATAAGTCACTTGAAAAGAACTGGGTAGTTATTCTAAAAGATCTCATTCTGTCACGCAGGAGGGGAAGACTCCTTCTCTTTCCTGGGTTCCCACAGCTCTGAGACCTCATCCCAACCGCGTTCTTCCCCAAACCACCAGTCGGGGAGGGAGTGGGGGTCCTAAGGCCTGGGTGTCTCCAGAGCCTGGCCCAGCACCACAGCAGGTAGAAGCAGTGCCTGCAGTGAGGGAGGGACCCCAGTACTGCATGCCCCCATTGCCCTCTGGACGTGCTCACAGCCTGGGTCCCTCCCATCTTGGTGGCCTCCTGCCAGGTAAGTTGGCTCCCCCTGAACCTTGCTCTCTGGAGACCTCTCCTTTATCCCATCCCTCCACCCATGGCAGCAGCAGATTAGAGCAAGGGCCCTAGAACCCAACATGCTAGGATTCAGAGACTCAGGCGGCCTCAGTTTCCCCATCTGTAAAATGGGGATGATACAACATCTCTTTCAGAGGACTGTGGCATGGGGAAGGTATGGTGCAGGGTCAGCGAGCACTGATGTGGCATCCTCTAGAGTAGCCGTCTCTCCCCTGGCCCTCACCTTGGCAGCTGTGGCGGTCGGCAGCCAGCTGCATGCCCGGCCCGCACTCACACACGAATCCGCCTTCCGTGTTTACGCAGTGGCCCTCGCAAGAGGAGCTCAGACATTCGTCGATATCTGGGGGAAGAGAAAACCCTTGCATGGCCCACTCTTGCAGGCCCCAGAGGGAAACTCAACCCCACATGGAGCTGCCCTCTGCAGCATGGGACTCCCACCCACACCCCAGGAACAAAGGGCAGGCACCTGGGAAGCTGGGCTCTTTGGTGTCTGCACTGAGGCCCAGGCTGGCTGAGCTCAGGTTCCTGTTGAGCATTAGAAGGCAGGGCCAGAGAGATGGGTTAAGGTAAGCCCAAGCTTTGGTGCACATGGGAGTTTTTCCCAAGGTGGGGTGACCTGGGTACTGCTTTAGGTGGGTTAGCCTAAAGAGACGCTCTGCCTGGGGTGAGGGGTCCAGGAGATGAAACTCCCAAATCCTGCTGCCTGGGTCTCCTTCCTAAGTGCACAGGGATCCCCAGGAGCTAGGGATCATCAGCCCAGCCTACTTTAGTCTGCACCTGAGCCTCCCCGCCTGACCCTCATGCCCAGCGGATACCTCTACTCTCCTGATCCTACTCAGCCTTCTTTCTTTGCAGTACTGGGGATTGAACCCAGGGGTGTTCTACCTCCGAGCTACACCCCCAGTCCTATTTTTTACTCTTTATTTTGAAACAGGGTCTCACTAAGTTGCGGAGGCCTCACTAAGTAGCTGAGGCTGGCCGCAAACCTGGATCCTCCTGTCTCAGCCTCACAAGTACTGGGATTACAAGCGTGTGCCGCCACACCTGGCTTTCTACTCATCCTTCTATCTGGCCTCTACTCACTTTCCCTGGGAGGAGTCCCTTAAGACCACGCCCACTGCCTCTAAGAAGCCCACCCTGGCTAATCCCACTCCAGGGGATCCCACTTGGCCATGGCCAGCAGCACACCATGCTGTCCTGCCCTTGCTCTGACATGGTTCTCCAGTTTTTCACTGGCCCAGTTCGCCTCTGCAGTGAGGGGGAAAGGTGTTCAGAGGAAGATCGACCACTCCAACTGCCTCCTCTTTCTAAATGATGTGGTGCAACCAGAGTCAAGCTCCAAGAACCCCCCCCTTTTTATGGTACTAGGGATTGAACCCGGGGGTGCTCAACCCATTGAGCTATACCCCCAGACCTTTTAAGTGTGTGTGTGTGTGCGCACACACGCGCTCACACGTGTGGTACTGGGGATTGCACCCAGGGGCATTCTACCTCCGAGCCACACTCCCAGCCCTATTTTATTCTTTTATTTTGAAACAGGGTCACACTAAGTTGCTAAGGGACCTCACTAAGTTGCTGAAACTGGCCACAAACCTGCAATCCTCCTGTCTCAGCCTCCCAAGTACGGGGATTACAGGCGTGCACCATCACACCCAGCTTCTTTTAATTTTTATTTATTTTTATTTTTATCTTTTTTTTTCTTTTGGTACTGGGGATTGAACCCAGGGGCATTCTACCTCCAAGCTACCCACCCCCCAGGCCTTTTTTATTTTAAAACAGGGTCTTGCTGAGTTGCTGAGGCTGGCCTTGAACCTACAGTTTCTCTGTCTCAACCTCCCAAGTACTGGGATTACAGGCATGCACCACTATGCCCAGCTCAAGACCCCTTTAATGACACCCTTTTGCCCAAGAGTTTTCCTTCTGAGAAATAATCAGAGAAGCTGGCAAGAAACCTTTTATCTATCTATCTATTTATTTTTTTATTTATTTATTTTGTGGTAATGGGGCTTGAACCCAGGGGCATGCTACCTCTGAGCTACACCCCCAGCCCTATTTTTTAGCCACACTAAGTTGCTGAAGCTGGCTGCGAACTGCGATCCTCCTATCTCAGCCTCACAAGTACTAACATTACAAGCGTGCGCCACCACGCCCAGCCCGATAAATATTTGTGAAATAGCCGGGTGTGGTGGCGCACGCTTGTAATCCCAGTACTTGGGAGGCTGAGACAGGAGAATCACAGGTTCGCGGCCAGCCTCAGCTACTTAGTGAGGCCTCGCAACTTAGTGAGACCCTGTTTCAAAATAAAGAATAAAAAAAAACAGGGCTGGGGGTGTAGCTTGGAGGTAGAATGCCCCTGGGTTCAATACCCAGTTCCGAAAAATAAATAAATAAATAAATATTGTGAAATAACAGAAGTGACACATTTCTTATGTTCACATGCCCCCCTGACCATTCCTGGACAGCACAGCTTGTCCCTGGCCCAGCCTGGCTCCTCCCTGGAGCCCATCCTGGCAGGACCAGGGTGGGGAGGAGATAAAATTCCCACCTGCCCTCCCCAACTTGCTCCTGGCCTCTCACCTGCACACCGGATGCCAACAGCTGTCTCTGTCATGGAGAAGCCCACCGGGCACACTCGGGCCACCTCCTGACAGCCACCATGGTTACAGGTGAGGTCACAGCCATACTCCCCGCAGGGTCCGTGGGCATCTGAAACAGCAGCGCACCACACCGCACCGCAGGGTGAGCAGCACACAGTTCTGGCCACCCCTGCCTCTCAAGTCTTGTTGGGAGGGTAGCTCCAGAGGCAAAGGGGCTTGAGTTTTTTCTTGTTGTTTTGTGTGTGTGTATAGTACTGGAGATTGAACCCAGTGGCATTCTACCTCTGAGCTATACCCCCAGCCCTATTTTATTTTTATTTCGAAACAGGGTCTCACTAGGTTGATGAGAGTCACACTACTTGCTGAGGCTGTCCTCGAACCTACGATCCTCCTGTCTCAGCCTCCCAAGTACTGAGATTACAGGCATGCGCCACCATGCCCGGCTGAAGCTTGAGTTTAAATCCAGCCCTGCCATTTACTAGCCACGGACTCAGAGCAAGACAATAACTCCTAAGACTCGGCCTCAAAATAGACGGGGACAGGGCCACTGAATAGGGTGGTTTGCAGGTGACAAGCTTGAACACATCTCAGGTGCCCAGCATCTGGTTCACAATCTCCGGGTGAATTTGGTAGTTCCCATCCCAGTTACCTGGGCAGGTGGCCCCCTGCTCTCCATCCTGGCAGGAGCAGACGTTGGGGGCGATGCAGATGCCGCTCCCGCAGCCATAGGAGCAGAGGGCTGAGAGGAGAGAGACAGGTGAGGACTGGGGGCTGGGACCCCCACCTGCCCCTCAGACCAAGGACTGAGCCCTGGCCGTGCATTGAGAAGGCTCAGGGTGTGTGGGTAGTACTTACGCAGGGTGCAGTGCCCACTGCCCATGGAGGGTGCCCAGCCAGGGCAGCAGCCACTCCCAAAGCCAGAGAGGCAGACGTGGGGTCCCAGCCGGCGTCTGCAAAAGAAGAGAGCACTTTCCTCACTCTGTGGTGGGAAGAGAAAGGGTGTTGGTCAACAGGAAAGTTTCCCAGCCAGTCTGCAAGTCAGTCGACAAACAACTCTTCAGAACCCACTGGGAAGAACAATGAGACGTTTCCAGCTCCTCAAACAGAGTTAAACTGCTGAGCTGCAGGAGGCTCTTGAAGGGACAGCGGGTACCACCAAAGCAGCAGGTGGCAGGGTGCCAGTGGAAGCCGGTGTACACCGTTGCACCCTCAGGTAGGCTGGGGTGGAGCGTGGGCCAGAGCACCCCAAGGAGCCTCCCAGGGCTGGCGATGACCCCGAGACAGGTGGCAGGAGGCTGTGAAGGACCGGAGCCCCGCGCTATCTAAGCAGGAACTGGCCTGGGCTGTGGGACACACGTGCGAGCCGCGAGCCTGGAGGGGCCACCCCGCCGAGAGCCCCCAAGGATGTGGCCGCGGGCCAGGCCGCCGCTGACATGGTGTTCCCTTGCTCAGAGCGTCGCGCTCACCGCCTGCGACGGCGAGGGGCAGGGGGGGCACGTGGGGAGGGCGGCATCGGTCCCCACCCCTCACCCCAGCGTGCACATGGGCGGAATCAGAAGAGTAACTCAGAGACGCCAGCGGCTCCAAGGTCCGGTGTGCGCAGAACCAGACACAGGGCAAGTCCCCAGCCCCAGAGCCCGCACAGCGGGGGAGGCCGGGCTGCCAAAGCAGAGCCACCGACACGTCTGCCAATCAGTCCAGACACCAGGTGGCACGGTCCGGGTCCCCTCGCCAGGGTTCCGCACCCGGCGGCGCGCTCGGGCTCAGTCAGCGCCTGGATCTCCGTCTCTCCCTGGTCCTAGCCGGGGGCGCACAACAGGCACCCGCCAAGAGGCACAAACTGCTCTTTGTCCGACCCCCTGGGCTGGGGCCCGCACAGACAGCGCCCCAGAGGGTGCCGCGACCCGCGCTCCAGACGCCCCTGCGCGCCTCCCCGCTCCACGCCGTTTGCGCTCCCCTGCGGGGCCGCGGCGGGGCGCGGGGCTCGTACCTCTCAGCCGCGAAGTGCCCGGGCGGCTTCCTCCCGGTGTAGCCTCGGGCTGGGGTCCCGGGCAGCAGAAGCGCGATGCAGGCAGCCCGGAGGAACAGTCCGGCCCACATGACCGGCGGCGGCGGGTCCCCCGGGCTCCGCTCCGCTCGGGCGCCACAGGCGGTGGAGGGGGCTGCGCGCCCTCGCCCCTCCTCCTGGCGCGGCGGGGAGCGAACCAGCGATCCCGGAGCTGGCACGCGGACCTGAGCAGGGGGGCTGGGGACGCCGAGAGGAGGGGCCGGGGGCCGCCTTGGACGGCTGGGGGTTCCCGCACCTCCGAACAGCGAAACACAAAAGGCAGCGCCGCTCCGCCCGCTGGTGCCTCTCCCTCTTCGGGAGGCGCGCAGCCGGGACGGGGGCAAAGATCAGGGACCCCAGGGGCGGGATTTCGCCCTCGGCCCACACCCCCTGCCTGGGCTTGGGAGTCGGTCGGCTTCCTGCGAAGGGTTGGTCAGACCAAGGCCCTGGTTGAAAGAAACTTCGGGAACAAGGCTAGCACTGGACTCTGCGCGCCCCGGGCATTGCCCGTCTCGCAAATCCCGAGGTGAGAATCATGGAAATCCGAACACAGGACGCTGGGTCCTGGTACCGCTGGGCAGTTCTAGGCCTGTCCAGACTACCAGCAGGGCTGCACCCTAACCCCTGGAGTGTGGAGCCGTGAGTCATGCTCCCTGGCCAGGGGCACTAGCGGTCTTGAGCCCACAGGCTCCTTGGGCACCAAGGGGTCAGAGGCCAGCCTCCTGGCTTACCTCGGGGTGAGGAAGCAGCTGCGCAGCTGGCACAGGAGCTGGGGAAGCAGAACTGGAAGGCCCCCTTTTACAGCTGGCCGGGGGACTTCAGCAGGGAAGTGATGAGCAAGAGACACCGGCCACTTACTCATCCAGCTGCAAGAAAGCTGGGAGGACCATATTTTACCTTCTGCTGGGAGCGGTAACCTTCCAGTTAGTCAAGTTTTTGCATGAATGCTCCCAGGCATAAAGAACCCATCAAAAAGCAGTCCAATCCCATCTTGAATAACTACATATGTCTGATAGTGTCTACTTCCCAGCCAGACAAGCCAGATTCCTTTGGTTCTCCTGTCTTAGCCTGTCACTGAGGTCCTTGATATTAGTGGCCACAAATAACCACCTGTGCCAACTGTGACCTGGACTCTTAGCCACCTTCCTACAGACGCCACTTTTACTCATGCAGCCCAATATTACCTGGCTGTTCAGGCAACCCTGTTAACTCATGACATATTGCGGTTGCAGTAAAAGGAAACCTCAGGTGTTTCTCATTTTTACCTACCTAAACCTACGGGGCTCATTTTTGCAAGTGTTCACATTTAGACCTATATCTCATCCTGTCAGTTTTGACCCATCTTCTAGTCAACAAGTAGTTTGCCACGGTATTCTGCATGATAGGATGATGTGACTTCCACAATGCACGTGTCTTCTGAGTCCTAAGGACCTGCAGACTTCTTGGCCATCTTTCCTTCTTGCCTCAAACATCCAAAGGTTGCACTTTCCCTCTCTGCTGCTAACTAGACCACTACTCAATATCAAATAGGTGCTCCTCCCTCCTGGTCCTAGGAGCTACCTACCAATCCTCACCACCTTCACATGGGACAAACTTCCTTTACACAGCTGCCAAGGCTCAGGCCATCCTTTGCCCACACTCCAACACAGCTTGGCCACCTCCCTTCTTTTTTTTTTTTTGCGGTACCGGGGATTGAACCCAGGGGCATGCTACCTCCGGGTTACACCCCCAGCCCTATTTCTTATTCTTTGTTTTAAAACAGGGTCTCACACTAAGTTGCGGAGGGCCTCACTAAGTAGCTGAGGCTGGCCTCGAACTGGTCTCAGCGTGCACCACCACGCCCAGCTCCACCTCCATTCTTAACTCTAGTATTTTAGGTAGTACCACACCCTCCCCTACTCCATATCCCTCAATAGGCAGGTGAAATAATATGCAGCTGTGTGCTTAAAGAAAACCCTCATCCGCCCTAAGGAAGGATCCCAGATACTTAGCACGCAGGTAATTCCTATTAGGGAATCCCCAAGCAACTTTCTGAACTGGCCCTGCTATTTCTTCCAGGTCTCCCTAGTTTCTTTAACCTTCAGGCATTCACCTCTCCTTTCCTATCCAGTTGGCTCCTTTCATTTCACTTTTGCTGTTCTGTGTCTTGTTTGACCCGCGGCTTCTCAGTTTGGACTCTGTGAGTCTGACTTAACACTGCTCATCTTCAGGGATGTCTTGGGGAACATCCCTTCACTGAAGTTGCTCAGTGTTGTTTCCACGCTTCTGTGGCTTGCGGCTTCTAAGTAACAAAAGGGACCCTCCACTGAGGGTGGAGGATCCAAGTTGTTGTTGGCTGCAGAATGCCGGCCTCTGGCTCCAGACCCTTCCAAATGGTCATGGGATGAGTCAGTGTTTCTATCATTCTCCCAAAGGTCCCTTCGCGCCAGGCCTGGAGTGAGGCTGGCTCACCAGCGCCCACAGGGAACGGAGCGGTCCAGCTGGCTGGAGCGAGGCTCTGAAGACGACCTTTCACTCCTAGAGAGGCGATTCATGGTTTTTAAGAGGGGATGTGGGAGTGTGGCAGTAGAATGTCAGTTTCCAAAGGGTTGCTGGAATTCAATCCCAAGTGAATATACGCAAGATTAAAGGAAACGAAAACAGCAAAACACTGCAATGACTCCACAGATCCCAAATTCAAGCAGGCCACCAGTAATAACTCAATGTAGCGGGTCTCAGTGGCCCTGGGTCAGACCACTAAGAGCACCAGAGCCATCAATCCCACCACATTCTTTTTGATCTTGGCACTTTATAGCTAATCCACCCATCTAGGATTAAATTTTTTAAATAATCACAATTCGGAGACTGCTGCTTGCCTGCCTCATTAAAGCTGGTCTCTGGCAAGGGGGCGAGCTGTTTTCAAATTCAAACCATGACTTTTAAGAATTCAGATCAGTGTTGAGTTTCAAGTTCAAACTGTAGTTTTTGACAGGCTCATTATTTTCGCTGGAAGACCCTCATCCCCCTACCCTAGAAATCCCAAGAGAATAAGGGGGAAGGAAGGGCAGTAAGACACAAGAAGTGTCTCCAGGTTGGAAGACTTACTCAGGAGGACCCCCAAAGCCAGGATGTTTCCTTGCCCTTTTCCTACCATCCCTTGAAACCACGGTTTGAACTTGAAACCACAATTTTCCTGACACAGTATCAAAGGCTGGTCTTAAAGGGGCCACCAGTATGTCTAGGATCAGCCCTACTCCACTGTTGGGGACAGAGCAGCCTTTATTCCCACTGGGTCACTAGCAAGGATGTGGGCCCACTCTGGCCTGCTGAGCTGACAGGCTTTGTTGGCCAGACTGAAGGGTGAACCTGGAATGTGCATAGTCATATTCAAACCAAAGGCACGCAGGTTTGCCCGATTAGACCAGAGGAAATAAAACGAGAAGCCAAAGGGCATGTGACAACGGGAAGCTGGAAAGCGCAAGAGGAGGCATTTGGTGGCCAAGAAGCAGTGCCTGGGGGCTGGCAGCTTACTAGCAGAGGCGACAGGGAATCCACAGTGACGCTGGAGTCAAAGGCAACCAGAATGACCACTGAATTTCCAATCCTGACACTCATCATCCTTTAATCCCACCAAAAACAACCACGTGACCAAGGAGAGGCACAGAGGTCATTCACTACTTGAGAAGCACTGCTCCACTAGCAAGGACAAGTGATGAGCAGCTGCCACTCAGCAGGGACACTGCCTCAGTGTGCAGAAAGTGGGCAGGATATCCCTGGATGCTGGTCAGCGGGAAGAAAAGCAGAAATAAATTATGTTTATTCTTAGATTCTACTTTATTTGGTAAAACTCAGAAACTAACAACCAATTCCCAGCCCCCCACCTTCTCTCTGAAGAAGGGAGTTCCCAGAGACAAAAGGGCTGTGGCTTGGGGATCATCCACCATCTCCAGGTTCACACTCAGGGAGCCCCTGGCCCTGGACAGGCCTCCGGGCTTGATGCTCTCCGAGGCAAGAAGAACGTGAAAGGAAGCTCTCACTTCAATGACAATGAAACCCTCCTGACCCTCTTCCCCTCTACCTGCAACCTCCCTACACCCACGACCTTAGTGAAGATAGTAGAGGATAAAGCATGAGTGTGAGACACACAGACAACACACACACACGCGCATACACACACGCAGAGCTTCCTTTCAGCCAAAGAGCTGCAAAATCCCTCCCCAGGAGGAGGGCAACAGGCAATACCAATCAAGGCTCGGTGGTCCAAGGTGATGGCTGGAATCATATAAGACTGGTAAAAATCCAGGGAGAAAATATTCCACCTTCAGCCCGTTCCCAGGTGTCTAGTGAACTGGTTTTAGTTCTAAGAAAGCCCCATTTCCACACAGGAGACTGCGGCTTTGGGGGCAGCTGGCTTAGGGAAAGGCTTCCCATGGCCAAGAAGACAATGGTGGGAGAGGAAGGGGAGGGCAGGAGGGCAGAGCTCTGGGGCGGTCAGGCCAGGGACCCTTCCCTGGCTAGTGGATCCGAGTGAGTTCCTCCACAACCTTGATGAGGTCGTCTGCAGTGGCCTCTCGCTTCATACCGCTGCCGTCATCGTACTGCAACGAGAGGGAAGGGGCCGTGAGCCACGGGCTCTCCCTCAGTTGCGGAAGTAGGCCCACCAGGCACTGTGGCCACAGCAGGGAGAGGACTCACCACAAACCCACCCCTGCCCCTCGGGGACACGGATCAGCAAGGTCTAGAGGTGGAGCTAGCTCACAGCTGCCACTGGCGAGCATGCTTCCCTAGAGGCACCATCTCCAGGGAGCAATGGCCCAAACTCCAGAAGTGTGGAAACTTCTCCCTGCAGGATCCCGACTCTCACCTCTGACCTTTGGGGGTCATGCCAGAAATCCTGGACGTGCCCACATGTGCCCTGACTGAGGCAGAAAGACTAACACAAAGTTCCTAGCACAGTGCCACCACCTGGTGAGTACCCAGGAGCCTAAACCACACCTCCACCTCAGACCCCACCTTCCCATGCAGGGAGGGTCACAAAGGGCCACACGGGTGCTGGCACCTTGGGGCCAAGGAGAGGTGCCTGGAGTGCTGAATCTCCTGGCAGGCCTGGCCCCACGACGCAGCCAGCCTAGGTGAACACTACACATCTCACCTGTAGGTTTGCCACAACCTCCTGCATCTTGGGGCGGCTGATATCCAGGAAACTCTCGATCAAGTCACCGTCAATGAAGCCTGTGGCTGGTTCTGTCTTTCGCTCAGTGTGAAAGGATCTCCAGGTGGACGGGTGAGTTAAGGTATGTGTGCTACCCAGAAATACCCTTCCTCTCAGTCATCCCCCTTCTGAGTAAGATCACAGTCTACAGCAACTGTCAGGAGTGGAATAGGTAGGAAACAACAGTTTCAACTGAAACTCATAGTACTTTTTGGAATTGAAAGAAACATAAAACTATTGCCTAATTGTTTGCAACTGGGTGATCTTTGAAATAATGTCTTTAAAGATACAGGTCACACATGGATGTTTCTTCAAAGTGCCCAAGGTCAATATGACGTACATGCCTGGTAAGAACCACTTGTCTAAGTGTAGCCCCGAAGCCTCCTGGATGAATGAACTAGGCTTGGTGATACAAGAGGTCGCTCAGTCATGCTTGTTAGCAAACAACCAAGACACCAGCTTCCTCCCTGGGCCAGACTCACAGACAGGACTCCCTCCCCCCACCCTTCACCCCCCCTGGAAGGACTCATCATCCATACTAAACAAGCTTCTAACAGTACTTGGACTCAGAATGTCCCTGAGTGGCTGATCCCGAGCTTCGGGAGCTCCCCGGCTTCTTCATTCTCCTGTTCTGCTGGGCTCTCTCGCCTCAGACACTGCTGCCCTTCACAGGATCCCTGAGAGGATGTGCTCCTATGCCGTGACCTGCATTCACTGATGTGCACCCACAGCCAGGGCAGATGCAGGTCAGGGACATAAATGTGCATCCCCACGAGGGAACAGCTGCACTAGGTCATAAATACATGGGGACTCACTGTACTATTCTCTACTACTGTGTATGTCTGAAATTTTCCACAAACAAAAGTTAAAAAGACAAAAACAAAACAAGTCTGTTTTGTACAGCAACCTAATAAGACACTTCGAGAAGCGGTTTAAGGCAGGGTGGCTCTCTGCAAGGGGGATGGCTCTGAAAAGGATATAAAGAGTGCTCAATCTTGCCCACACTTTTGATGACTTTATTGAGTCGATTCTGCATGTCCAGCAGGAGGTTGTACCAGCTCTCTGACAGTGAGGTCACCAGCCCTGAAGAAGGAAGGAGCAGTGAGCTGCAGAGCACTCGAGAGCCCGCCTCAAGACAAGGCGGCCACCTCGCTGTAGCCTCTGGTAACCACCAGGTCTGCCCACTTGTTCTGCCTCGTCCCTCCAATCGGTGGTCTCCAGGAGGCCTACGTGGGAGCATTTACCTCAAGGGGTGACCTTACCGATCATGCCATTGACTGTGCCGAAGAGCACTGAGCCCTGTGTGGGGGTGGAAGTCTCGCCCAGATTCTGCATGACCAGAGAGCCGTGGCAGAAGACATTGACGAACTCGCCCAGGTGGAAGAGACCAACCTCCTGCAGGTGTTGCCGCTCTTCATCAGTGGTGGCAGCGCTGAAAGGCAGCATGAGACGTCACCATCCAGAACCATCCCCCCTGGAGGTCCCAACACAGGACCACACGCAGTGGACACCTTGTGCTGAGCTCCCTGGAGAACCCATCAGGCCTGGAGAACCCTGTGGCCTTTGATTCTCATGAAGGAAATTCTACCCGTCAAAAGCCCTTGAGCCCAGCACAGCACCCACCGTTCAGCCCACACGCCCAGCGCTCCGCCCTGCCCACCACCCCCGCCAGGGCCACTCACCTGTCCTTCTGACACACAAACAAGTTAAAGGCATTTTCAGCCCCCAGGAAATTGTCATCATCCAGGATTTCCACTGCACTCATCCAGTTGGGATTAAAGTCTCGGGCAATCTTAAAATAGACAAGGGGCAACAAGGAAATACAATCAGCAGTTTGTGCAGAATCCAGTTCTGGGACCTGTCTTTCATGAGAAGCCAAGGCCCTACCCCACCCTGTTTTGAACAACAGTCACCCTGGAGATTCTCCCTCAAAATCTCTGGCCAACACAGGCTATTTGGTTGTGATTTCCCAGAGATTCTGAACTCAGGTTCAGGTTGGGGTCAGGGGAGGTCTCTTAAAAATACTTAATGGACACAGAATGTATGCTCAGGGGAAACTTTCCGGGCCCACTAGGCTTGATTATGCTTCACCATGTGCAACATGTCTGCACCCCAGGTAGCCCTACTACCTCTTCGAAGTTCCCCTCCATGGGCTTGTAGGCAAGCAGCAGCACCGAGCGCATGAGGTCGCCCACCAGGATGAAGTCACCCTTGGTCTTCAGGTAGAGAGCCATGATGTTGTTATAGTGATTGCACTCGGTGCGGAGCTCCTTTTCTGTGGTCCACTCATAGAGCCGCACCTGGGAAGGACATAACATGCCTCTCAGCCTGAGGGGCCGGGTCCTCTTGGAACACCTGTGACCCACTCAATTCTCTAATGCAGCACCACTTCCCAGAGGGTGGTGCACCATGGGAAATGGTTTTATGTGGTACTGAATGAACATTTTTTATTTCAATATTACATGTTGCTGACATGAAAACAGGGTGGGCGCATCAAACTAGGAATACGTTTTCCTTTATATAAAAATAAGTGAGCCAAGCATGGTAGCGTATGCCTGTAATTTCAGTACTTAGAAGGCTGAGACAGGAGGATTGCTGGTTCCTTAACAGCTTCAGCAACATAGTAAGACTCTCAGAAACCTAATGAGACCCTGCTTCATAACAAAATATTTAAAAAAAAAATCAGGCTGGAAGTGTAGCTCAGAGGTAGAATGCCCCTGGGTTCAATCCCCAGTACCACAAAAAAAAAGAAAGAAATAGTAATACGACTATAATGTTATGGATGTGACAAGTCTTCTTGTGACTTAAGTTTCGTAACAGATACAGAGATATCTCTAGAAAGAGAAGATCCATGTCCAGTTTTCCGATCAAAAAGAAAAAAGATTACTTCCCAACTGCCTTCTCTCTCTTTTTTTTTTTTTGGTACTAGGAGCACTCTATTTCCAAGCTACATCCTCAGCCCTTTTTTTATTTTTTATTTTGAAACAGGGTCTCGCTAAGTTGCTGAGGTCCTCACTAAGTTGCTGACACGTTCACTTCAATCCTGCATCAACTTCCGAAGTACTGTGATTACAGGCATGTGCCACCATGCCTGGCCCAACTGCCTTTCCTGAACCCTTCTCAAAACTTGTACATTGCTAGGCATGGTGCCACACGCTTGTAATCCCAGTACTTGGGAGGCTGAGACAGGAGGATCGCAGGTTCACAGCCAGCCTCAGCTATTCAGTGAGACCTTCTGCAACTTAGTGAGACCTTATTTCAAAATAAAAAGTAAAATAGGGCTGGGGATATAGCTCAGAGGTAGAATGCCCTGGGTTCAATCCCCAGTACCCCCCCCACACACACACACAAAATTCACTTCATCTTTTTAATGTAATAAAGAAAACTTGCAGACAAGACATCTCTGAGCTGACTGCCCATCCCACTCTCCCAGCACCCGCACCCATTCACTGCCTTCTGGAACACAGTCATCAGTCACAGGCAAGCTCTTTCTCTGGCCGGTCCCTTTGCGTTCTCACTCCAACTGATCTGTCGCTCTCCCATAAGGAGCCTGTGGCCTTTCCACTGTCCCTCATTCCATTGGCATGGGAGGTAGGGTAGTCTTCCATGCTCCCCCTCGCCTTTCTTTCAGATGTGTCTGTCTCTCCTCCCCAAAAGGCCCCAGTTTGAAAGTTCATGGCAGCAGACTACTTACCACCTAAGCTCTCACCTGACCCCATGGTCCTGCCGCACAACATGCCCACTAATCTTGATGACTTAAATATTCAGAGAAGGGCCTTCAGTCTTACCTTTCTGACCCCTCTTTGCCACTCCTCCTGGCCATTCTTACGGTCACCATTTGAGCCTGTCATAAAAAAGAGTTGCACCCTCTCCTGGGCCTCGTGTCCTCAGTCTCACTGCTTCTCAGCTGCCCGAGCCCCTCACTATCACACTGCCCTACACATCCTCAATCCCATGCTCCTTTCTCCCCTACCCTGCTCACCTGAAGAAACCCAAGCGTGGTTAGCCAAACTCCAGGTGAAGACCAATCATATGGCTGGCCTCATTTTAAATTCAAGACGACTAACTGGAAGGACGGGAGCTCTTAAACTTCTTGGTAATACGCATTCCCCTGGTGCACTCACTCTTCTGGTCCTAGAGACGCATCCACACCTCTCCACTCCCCTCCCACATCTCCCTCTCAGCATCCCAGAGAAGATGGCACAACCAAGTGGTTTCCACGTGCTGTCCCACTTGTCCCTTCTCTGCCATCTCAGAACCTGCTGTGCTGCATCCCACCTCCCCCGCCTGTTCTAGAACACGGCTCCAGGAAGCTCTCTCCTCACCACAGGCTCATCCTATCAGCACGGCATGTGCAGCAATGTTTCCGAGTTTGAAAAATTAAACACAGAACTCTCCACCTAACATTTCCCTCTAGCCGCTGCCCTCATTACGCTTGCTCCTTTACAGGGTTTTCTATACCAGTTGTCTTCTCCTCCTGGTCCTTGCTGAACTTACTTCAGTCAGGTTTCCACCCCCACCATGCAACCAAAAGCATTCTGGTCACTGTCGCCACTGACTTCCATGTGGTTAAAACCAATGGTCAATCTTAATCCATACGGTAGCTGACCTATGGGCAGCATCTGCAACTTACCAATTCCCTCCCGCTTGAAATATTCTCATCCTATGGCTTCCAGAACACTCGACTCTCCTCATACATCGCTAGTCACCCTTTCTGTTTGGCTGGATCTTCTTCATCTTAACTATTTTTTTGGTAGTGGAGATTGAACCCAGAGGCATTCTACCTCCAAGTTAGACCCCCAGCCCGATTTTATTTCTTATTTGGAAACAGGGTCTCACTAAGTTGTGGAGGGCCTCGCTAAGTCGCCAAGGCTGGCTTCGAACCTGCGATCCTCCTGTCTCAGCCTCCCAAATACTGGGATTACAAGCGTGCGCCACCACGCCCGGCTCCTCACCTTAACTTTTGATTTCTGGCAGGTGCCAGGGCCCAACCTCCAGATCTCTCCTCTGCTGCTCTCCACGCATGGCTGATCCCAAGTGAAGTCACCCAGACTCTCCACTTCAACGTCACCTGACCGCCGCCATGCTGCTTCTAGCCTACCTCTTCCTTGAATTCCAATCCTCTCCACTCCAGTTACCTAGTTGATATCTCTAGGTAGCCAACCACTGGAATTTGGTATGTCCAAAACCAAACTCTGGTTTAACACTCGGACCCCGCTCTACTCACAGTCTTCCCTACATCAGTCAATGGCAGCTCCAGCCTTCCTGTTGCTCAGGCCAAAACCCTCACTCCCGCTTCTCATCCCTCATCAGCATCCCCTCCCTCCCTCCTTCCCTCCCTCTTTTTTGTTTTCTTGAGACACAGTCTCACTTTGTTGTCCAGGCTGGTCTCAAACCCATGGGCCCAGGAGCTCATTCGACCTCAGCCTCTGGCGTAGCTGGGACTATTGGTTCACACCCAGCTTTCACCCCTCATCTTCAACCCATCACCAAAGCCCCCAATCCTACCTTCGTAACATATGCAAAATCTGACTACTCGTTTTTGTTTTTGGTTTTTTTTTTTTTTTTTTTTTTTTGGTGGCACTGGGGATTGAACCTGGGGGCATTCTACCTCCAAGCTACACTCCTAGCCCTATTTTTATTTTTTGAAACAGGGTCTCACTAGGCTGATGAGAATCTCACTACTTGCTGAGGCTGTCCTCGAACCTGCCATCCTGCAGTCTCAGCCTGCCAAGTACTGGGATTACAAGTGTGTGCCACCACACCTGGCTTCTACTCTTCTTTTTGTTGAGATGGAGACTCACTATGTTGCCCAAGCTGGTCTAGAACTCCTGGTTTCAAGCGATCCTCCTGTCTCAGCCTCCCAGGTGCTGGGACTAGAGGTGTGCACCACACCCAGCTTAGACTCTGACTACTCATCTTCTCTCCTGGTCCCAGAACCACCGACCAACATCTGGATATGACAAGAGGCTAACTGATCTCACTACCCTCGGTCCCCTATGGCCTTGCCAAAGAAACAAAATGCGCCAGGAATGGTGGTGCACGCCTGTAATCCCAGTACTTGGGAGACTGAGACAGGAGGATCGCAGGTTTGAGGACAACCTCAGCAAGTAGTAAGGCTCTCATCTATCTAGCTAGCGAGGCCCTGTTTCAGAAACAAAAAATAAGAGCCAGGTATGGTAGTGCACACTTGTAATCCCAGTACTTGGGAGGCTGAGACAGGAGGATTGCAGGTTCGTGGCTAGCCTCAGCTACTTAGTGAGGCCCTCTGCAACCTAGCAAGACCCTGTTTAAAAATAAAATAGAGCTGAGCATGTAGCTCAGAGGTAGAATGCCCCTGGGTTCAATTCCTAGTGCTACAGAAAGTAAATAAATAAAAATAAGTAAATAAATAAAAAGGGCTGAGGGTGTAGCTCAGAGGTAGAATACCCCTGGGTTCAATCCCTAGTACCAAAAAAAAAAAGTCATGTTCAATTCAAATCCTTGCTCAAACCCTCCAGAAGTTTCCACCACCCACAGAATAAACCCAAAGCCTGCCCCCTTTTTTTGCAGTACTAGGGACTGAACCCAGGGGTGCTCTACCACTGAGCTATATCCCCAGTCCTTTTTGTTTTGAGACAGTCCCATTAACTTGCCCAGGCTGGCCTTGAACTTGAGATCCTCCTGCCTTAGCCTCCCGAGTAACTGTGATTGACAGACATGTACCACCATGCCCAAAATCCTTACACAGTCTCCCAGGCTTATGCAGCCCCCAACTGCCTCTCTGACATACTTCCCACCAGCCATTGGCTCACTGCCCTCAGACACCAGGCCTCCTCTTCACTTGGACCCCTTGCACTCATCTTCCTGAGACACAGGCAGGGCCCCTCCCTCCCTTCCTGTGGGACCTGCCCCAGCATGAGGGCATCAAAGAGACCCTCCTGACCATCTGCTATAAAGAACAAATCCCAGGTCCCATGCTCATCCTAGCACTCCCCAGCCCCAACCCCTCTTACTTTCGCCATCTCATGGACTATGTGTCTATTTTATTTGCTCATAAGTTCCAAAAGAACTCCGCTTTGTCTATGTCTATCTTATTTACAACTAAATCCCAACTACCACAATAGTGCCTGGCACACAGCAAGTGTTCAACTGATATTTTCAAAAGGAACAAATGACTAGAAACTTTGAAGTATTTATATAATATTTCCTTACTTTCTGTCTTCTTAGCACCTTTAATATGCTATGATTATACTGTGATACTCCAAGGGGAGGATTCTAGGATGTAGCAGTTTCCAAATTTATTTGATCAGGAAATTATTTATTTATTTATTTATTTTGGTACTGGGGACTGAACCCAGAGGCATTCTACCTCCAAGCTACACCCCCAGCCTGATTTTATTTCTTATTTGGAAACAGGGTCTCACTAGGTTGCTGAGAGCCTTGCTAAGTTACAGAAGCTGGCTTTGAACCTGCGATCCACCTGTCTCAGCCTCCCAAGTACAGGGATTACAAGCATGCACCACCACGCCCAGCTCAACCAGGAAATCTAAAAGAAATTTTTTACCAAATCATCAAGTTGAACATCTTAAATATATACAATTTTCCCAATTATAACTCAATAAAGCTGGAAACATTTTTCTTTCGCAAAGGAGAACGTGGAATCATGGCAAAAGAGAAATGGAGTACTTTACAGGGCTAGTATTTCAAGAAGGCAGTTAGGATAATACGGTCTGGCTCACTTTGTTCATACAGATGAAACATTCTTTTGGCAAGGAACACCCTGAGTGTGTGCAGGGGCCACAGCTCTTTCCCTACAGCACTCAGGCTTACTTGGACTTCAGGTAACCAATCCAATGCCGGGTTCAACCTCAGCACCCCTGATTCCCAGCTTAGAGCCCCATCCTCCATTCCCACTTCCTTGTTATCACACATGCAGCCCCAGGAAACATGGGGAGACATGTCCCACAGACAATGCTGTGCACCCTGAAGTACAATAATAAGAGGTGTGGGCCTCACCGTGCTATTGATGCTGGCTAGCAGCTTCCCGTTAAATTCCACCATAGAGTACACGGCCCCTTTCACTTCCTTTTCAGCCACAGTCTGTAGTTTTCCTAGGGAGGGAAAGATATTCTTGAATCTCTTTTAGGAGAGCCCACACTTTACCTATTCAAAAGAATCCCCTGATCTGAAAAGCAAGCAAGAGTCAGTATCTACTGAGGCGAACCACCTCCTACAGCATGAGCCCCCAGGCCATGTCCCAGATCTACCCCACCCTGAAACTCCAGATCTGTCTCTCGAGGTGGGGATCAAATTCCATCTCAGCTATCTGATGTGAAACTGCTGGGCTGACTTTCAAACTTTAGCTAGTCTTTAAAACTATCTGGGGTAGGAATGGTAAAAAAAGATGCAGAGAATTAAAGGCAGTGCTGAAGCTGGAAACAGACTTAAATGCCTGAGCAGCCAAGTGGAAAACCAACGGAGGAGTCCTAACTCCTACCCTGGCCCCTGAATTCTCTCACCCACCCATCACCTCTCCCCACTACCTCCTACCTCCTGCCTCCTGCCTCCTGCCTCCTGCGAGAAGACAAGAAGAAACTCAAGCTAGATGAACTGCCCTGCTAACCTACTCTGAAACTCGGTCAGATAATCAACAACTTGAGAGAAAGAACAGAAAGTCTTCATAGCAATCAGCACAAGTTCTTCCACTGCTTAACTGACACTCTGAGACCTCAATGGTCCACTTCCTTTTCCAGCGCTGCACATCCCTCAGCAGAGGAAGACAGCGCACACTCACCATCCGAATACTGAAAGACCACAATCCGACCCTGCTTGGGCTCTGCCTCTTCGGGATACACCATTGCTGTACCCACAATGAAATATGTGTTGGGGTCTTTGCCCAACTTGCAGGAGACCAGGCTGAGAGCATACTCGTTCTGTAGAAACTGGTGGGCATGGAGCACTAGAAGGGGAGTAGAAGAGAGGTGACTGGCTGATGACAACTCCTTGCCCCCATCCCCACAGAATTCCACACTTTGAGGCCTGTGGCTTAGGGAGTGTTAGAATGTGAGCCCCCTGCCCTTGCCTCCTCAGACTGTCCACCCCCTACCAGCCAACACTTCAGACTCTCTACAACCGGTCCCTGCCTCTCCTTTTAGGAGGGTCTGCCACACTAACAGCTCAGTTTAGGGGGTAAAAGGGTAGAAAGCGCTCATCTGCACCTTCGAAGGTATGCTGGTCGATGATAAGGAGGTTGTGCACTTCCACCTCTTCTCCGAAGGAGGTCTCATGAGGGGCGGTACTGCTGGAGAACAGCTTGCTGGAGCTGACGCTGCTGGACAGGGCCTGTGAACAGACAGAAGCACAGCATCCCTCTCAACAGCAGAACAGGTGCTGGAAACCTCAGCAAGAGATCAGTCAGATTAGGGCTCAAGGCAGAGTCCAATCAACGGAGAACAGGCTAGTGGTGTAGCTCAGTGGTAGAGCACTTGCCTAGCATGCACAAAGCCCTGGGTTCCATCCCCAGCACGGCAAAAAAAAAGTCTGATGGCTGGCAGAGTGAGTAAAGACTGATGAGCAGTCAGAGAGGACACTGGAACTGAGGATAAGGCGTCAGCTTATGCATGCAATTGTGGCCCAAAATCTAAGGGTCAAACATAATTTTAAAAATGACACTGCAAGTCAATTAAGAAAAGCTAAAGAGCTGGGCGCAGTGGTGCAAGCCTGTAATCCCAGTACTTAGGAGGCTGAGCCAGGAGGGTCACAGGTTCAAGGCCAGCCTCTGCAACTTAGCGAGAACCTGTTTCAAAATAAAACTGGGCCAGCGGTGTAGCTCAGGGGTAAAAAAAAACCCTGGGTTCAATTCCCAGTACCACCACTAAAAAAAAAAAATAGCTGAAGTGGAATACATGTGACCTAATAAAACAGCAAACTCTACCACCTTCAATGGGAAGAGTACAAAGTACTTCAAATGAAAAGAATAATGTGCCAGGCACAGTGGCATATACTCATAATCCCAAAGCTGAGGCAGAAAGATCACAGGTTCGAGTCCAGCCTGGGCAACTTAGCAAGACCTAGGAACATAGCTCAATGGTAGAGCAGCCCTGGGTTCAGTCCCCGGCAGTGCACACACACATGCACACACGAGCACATGCACACACACGCATGCACACATACATACACACACACACACACACACACCAATGTTAAGTCTTTCTATTCAGAGGAGGTCATATCAGATGCGTGGGAACAAGAAGGAAAAATACTTAGAAGAAAATGATCTGAACTCACACCTCCATAAGCCAATATATGCACCTCAACATTGTCCAATTACAATTATTTTATAGATGAAACAACTGAGGGTTAGGCTTGCCCAACAGAGGTCACCAACTATCAACAAACCTCAAATTCATGCTCTTGCCCATTATACCACACTGCCCTCATTTACACATAACCACAGAGCACTCAAACTGATGAGAAAAAAGGAACTGTTCCTGCTGCAAGGTCAACAAGTAGCAACCATTTTTAAAATAAATAAGATTTTACTGGAACCCAGCTGCGTCTACCTGTTATCTTTTGGGCTACAATGGCAAAGGTGAGTAGTTGTGAGACTCTATGATCTGCAAAGCTGAACATATTTCCTCCCTGACCCTTTGCAGAAAGCTTGCTATCCCCTACTGCCATTTTTCTTCCTCCACTGCCCTCACCTGGGTGCTGGCACTGGGCCTCAGGGCAGTTGTGCCTCCACTGGTGTCTTGGACTTCAATGCGGCTGGAGAGGACCCCAAAGCACTGGGACACTTCCTGATAGCAGATCTTCCTGCAGAACAAGTACAGAACAACAGCCCACTCAGAAAAAGTGGCAGGCACTCTACACCAGCTCCTGGGGCCGCTCCCTGGCCTGCACTCACCTGGGAGACTCGTAGAGGGGAACGGTGCGAATGTGCAGCTTCTGGATCTCATCGATAGTGCCAATGGTGAGGGTGCTGTTGTTGGCCAGTGCCAGGCTAGAAAGAACGGTATAGGTTTAGACTGAGTAGACCCAAGGAACGAAAGGATTCCACGAGCAGCAACTCCAAAGGGGAAGAAAACCAAGGCAGAATGACACCAGCTTATTCCAAGGCAGGGTCTCAACCTTGACTCTATGCTAAGTACTTCGGGAGATTTAATTCTGATGCCTGGCTCCACACAAGATATTCTTATTTAATTGGTAGGTGGATCTAGGTGTAGATTTTTTTTTTTTGCAGTACTGGGGATTGAACTCAGGAGCATTCTACCTCCATGCTACACCCCCAGCCCTATTTTTTTATTCTTTATTTTGAAACAAGGTCTCACTAAGTTGCAGAGGGCCTCACTAAGTAGCTGAGGCTGGCCGCGAACCCGGATCCTCCGGTCTCAGCCTCCCAAGTATTGAGATTACAAGCGTGCGCCACCACGCCCAGCTCTAGGTGTAGATTTCTAACAGCTTTCCACTTAATGCTAATGTGAGCCACAGTTGAGAATCAAAGGATCACTGCTCCAGGCAGGCAGTAACCCTCACACTGTGGCATGCACCAGAATCAGCCGCACCCCACCCCCAAATTCAATTTTCTTTTGGGGGAGGATACTGGAACTGGAACTTAGGGCCTCCCCTCTACTCCTGAGCTAGATTCCCAACTTGAGATTTTGCAGGTTTTTTTTCTGTTTTTTGGTTTCTTTGGTGTGTGTGTGTGTGTGTGTGTGTGGTGTAGAAATTGAACCTAAGGGCATTCTACCTCTGAGCTATACCCCCAGCCCTTTTTATTTTTTAGTTTGAAAGAGGGTCTCGCTAACTTACCATGTGCTGACCTAGAACCTGCAATCCTCCTGTCTCAGATTCCCAAGTACTGGGCTTACAGATGTGCACCACTGTGCCGCACTGAGAACTTGCATTTCTAACAAGTTCCTTGACAGTGTTGTGGCTGCTGCTTGGGGCCAATCTTGGGAACATAATGATCCCTAAATCTGGGGTTCTGAAACCTAACTAAGCACCTGAATCACCTGAGAAGCTTTCTAAAAATAGATAACAGAGCTCAACCTCAGACCTACTGAATCAGAATCTTAGGACTAAAACAAATCTGCTTTTATTTTTTTTTGTTTCTGTTCGTTTGCATGTGGTACCAGGAATAGAACCCAGGGTCTCATGTATGCCATGCAAGCTATAGCCGTTCCCAAAAAAATTTGTATTTTGTGTGTGTGTGTGTGTGTGTGTGTGTGTGTATGTGTGTGCACAAGCGTGCGCGCACGTGCGATACTAGGGATTGAACCTAGGGACATTCTACCTCCGCCAAGCTACACCCCCAGCCCTTTTTATTTATTTTGTTTTGGAATGGTCTCACTACATTGCAGAGGCTATCCTTGGCGCTCAGCCTCCAAGTACTGGGATTACAGGTGTTTGCCATCAAGCCTGGCTGTATTTTTTTTAAGCTTCCAAGTGTTTCTAATAGGTAGCCACATTCTAGAACCTCTGCCCTGCACTGCCTTCTTATCACAGCTATTTACTGAGTTTGACACTGGGGAAAAGCTTGGAGGGAAGGGTTTTAGGACAACCTGATGTCCTCAATCAGTGGCTCCTGCTGAAGAAAGAAAAAGAGGCTCACCTATCAGGATAGCCATCTGAGTTGAGGGGACACATGTAGTTCACTTCCTTGAGGTTGACATTGGAGAAGACCAATTTGTGGTTGCTGCTGTAGATGACAGTGGGACGGTCAGAGCAAGCAAAGACGTTGGTGGTAGAAAGAGAGCGAAAAGTCCTCAACACTGTGGGCTGGGTGCCCAAAGTCACCTTCTTCCGGTCACTCAACAAGCCTACAGGGAGAACGCATCAGGAGATAAAAGAAAAGAGAGAAGGACAAACCACTGGGTCGTGAAGGTTCAAAGCAGCACCCTGAGGCTAAGAACCCGATTCAGCTCAATACATCCTGTTTTTTAAAGAGCCCGTCAGTCAGTGCTATTCTCACCTGTCTCGATGTTGAGCCCAAAGTAGAAAAGGGCCCCATCTCCCAAGGCACAAAGGAGGTAGTGGCTACTCTCAAAAGTGGTCATCAGGATGGAGCGAGGAATGATCTCTGTGGAAGAGGGACATTGGAGTTTTTGTTCCACATTCCAACTCTGATCCCACCCAAGTTCCCAAGGGACACACACCTCCACCCAGCATCTCCTTGTGCAGTAGCTCAAAAGACGGTAGCTTCAAGATACGGGCAGAGATGTCTGTCCAGAGGCCAATGGCACACAGTGGAGACAGTCCATTGCTGTCTCCTAATGGAGTGATGTCCAAGCAGGCCACCTCATGTTCCATCTCTGTGTGGCTGAACAAAGAGGAATACAGCAGAGGAAGAAATTCAAGAACCAAAGAAGCCCCAGAGACCAGGGGAGGAAATAGGCGACAAATAAGCATACACACCTGACCTGCCGGAGCTCCTGTGGATGGATCTGCAGGTAGTAAAGGGCCCTTCCCACGGCAACCACCACCTGGCTGCTGTTGCAGGAGGCCACGCTGATGTTCTTGCCCTGTGGCTCCTTCCACTCACTGACCAGAGCTTTGGGCTCTTGAGAGACCAACCTCACAGATGCTGAAGTGATCTAGAGAAAAAGAGCAGACTCTCCATGCACCTGCAGGGCTCCGTCCAGGAATTGAAAGGAGTCAATGCTGCCCCCATTAGAGCCCTAATAAGCTCGTGAGTCCTCTTTTGTCACATGCAGTCATCCCTCAGTAGCCACAGAGGATTGGCTCCAAGACCCCCATGGATACAAAAATCTGCAGATGCTCAAGTCTTTGTATTTGTATATAACCTATACACATCTTCCAATAAACTACACATCATCTCTAGATTACTTAAAATACCTCAGACAATGTAGGTGCAATGTAAATAGTTGCTCTATTGCTTTGTGTAAGGAATAAGGACAAGAGAGTCTGTACATGTTCAGTACAGAGGTGCGTGTGTGTGCGCACGCGCACATGCGACTGAGAATTGAACCCAGGGGTGTTGTACCTCTGAGTACACCCGCAGTCATATTTTATTTTTTATTTTGAAACAGGGTCTCACTATGTTACCATGTGCTTGCTTTAAATCTGCAATCCTCCCAAGTGCTGGAATTACAGGTATGTACCACCATGCCTGCCAGATGCAATTTTTTCCCCAAACATTTTCAATCCACAGTTGCTTGAACCCATGGATGCAGAACATATGGCTATGGAGGGCCAACTGCATATGTTTTTTCCCAAAGTCTTACAATGATTAATTACAACAGACATCATTTTTAATTTAATTTTTTGTGGTGCTGGGAACGGAACCCAGTGTCTGGTGCATGCTAGGCAAGCATTCTACCACTGATGTGTATTTCTATCTCCCCAAACATCATTTTTGATGAAGCACTGAAGGAAACTGGCTTAGGCTGCTTACATACCTACATGGGATATGTATGGGTGGGAGGGTAGAGGACCCTACTTCACTTCAATTGAGGCCTGCTAGGATAATGCAAACTGCATCCTATGGAGAGGTATCAATGGAGTCAGACCCTGCAACCACCAATCTAGCAGTTTTTCTCAACTCCAAAATCAGACTTCTAAAATATCCAAATTCTTTACTATGCATGAGCCATTAAAACTATTTGAGCCGGGCGTGGTGGCACACACTTGTAATCCCAGTACTTGAGAGGCTCAGACAGGGGGATCACAGGTTCTAGGACAGCCTCAGCAACTTAGAGAGACCCTGTTTCAAAACAAAAAATTAGGGCAGGAGTGTAGCTCAAAGGTAGAATGCCCCTGGGTTCAATCCCCAGTGCCAAAACAAAACAAAACACCTTATTTGAAGATCTTTAGGGAAAGCTACAAAACTGTGCTGTAGTATGTTTTGTCTGTCTGCTTTGGTGCTGGGGATGGAACCCAGAGCCCATGCATGCTAAGTATGAGCTACACCCCCAACCCCTGAAGGAAGTTTTATAAATTTATTTTACACTGAAATAAAACAAAAAGCAGTAGCTGGGCGTAGTGGCGCACGCTTGTAATCCCAGTACTTGGGAGGCTGAGACAGGAGGATCCGGGTTCGCAGCCAGCCTCAGCTACTTAGTGAGGCCCTCCGCAACTTAGTGAGACCCTGTTTCAAAATAAAGAATAAAAAATAGGGCTGGAAGTGTAGCTCAGAGGTAGAATGCCCCTGGGTTCAATCCCCCGTACTACAAAAAAGAAAGAAAGAAAAAAAAACAAAAAGCAGGTTGATAGTACTGTCATCTATTGATTCATCTGTGCTATCATGACTGAGTTTATATTTAAGGATGAAGGCTCTTTAATAATAGGTAAGCTGGTGCCAGACTTCAGACCAATAACTAGGTAACAATGACAAAGCAAGTACTGGACTCAGCCCACACTGGTCGATAACAGGACAGAACTTGTCCTTCAGTTTTTACCAATTTATCACTGCCAGTGGGCTAAGGAAGACCAGTGGATAAAAAGGACAGTTCATTAATCCAGGCATTTGGGTGCCCTACCAGCCACCAGCAAGACACTGACCCTGCCACAGGATGGAGAACAGATAAGAAGGCAAGAAGGCAGAGATACGCAAAAAACTGAAGGCTGTCTGGTCACTTGCAAACTTAAAAAATCACTAGGGAGGCTGGGCATGGTGGTGCATGCTTGTAATCCCAGTACTTGGGAGGCTGAGACAGGAGGACTGCAGGTTCAAAGCCAGCCTCGGCAATTTAGCAAGGCCCTCCGCAACTTAGTAAGACCCTATTTCCAAATAAGAAATGAAATCAGGCTGGGGGTGTAGCTCAGAGGTAGAAGGCCCCTGGGTTCAATCCCCAGTACCCAAAGAAAAAAACTGCTGGGGGATGGAAGGGTGTTCAGAAATCAGGTTCTCATAGATGACAAACACCAAAAGGCTACCTGCCCCACGTCGCACACAGATCTCAAATAAAGATGAGTGTAGAGTAAGAGCTCTGGTTGTAATAAATACACAGAAAGAGCTGTCAACAATCATGTAGAGGGCAGCATCATGACTAATTTTTTTGTCCTTCTTTGTGCTTTGTGGTTATTTTCCAAATTTTTATAAATATGCACCTATCAGTGTTACAATGAAGGGAAATTTTTGGTGGTCTCAGAAGACTTGATATAATTACTGCTAAAACAGGACCCAGAATTATATATACTATAATCCCAATCTATAAAAGAAAATATGAACACAGTATTTGTAAATTTGTGGAGGAAAAATAAAGCTACAATGACTACTTCCAAAGTTGAGAGTAATCGTCTCTGAGTAGATAATTAAGTAATTTTAACCCCCCTCCCCAGAACTTCTACATTATTATTTTCAGAGCCATAAAAACTGAACGTTTTAAACTCCGGTGACATTCAGGACTTCACTCTAGATGAACTGCAGGTAAATGGCACAGTGTGCCCTTTCCCAATCACTACCTGGATAAGCTGCTGATGAGCCACGTTGCCACAAAAGAAAGTCTGCTGATCGTCCACAAAACCCATCAGTTCAGTTTCTTCCACCTCCTCTCCATTGAGCATGAGAACTCTGCAACAGGACCAAAGGCCTGGGTCAGCCTCGGACGAGCTCACCCACCTTGCCACCTTCACCCCAGCTCCTGACCCAGCCTTACCTTGTCTGGCCCACGAAAGAGAGCACCAAAGTGTCATCAGTCTCACGGTTGGGGTCAGACCGCAATGGCCATAAGCCTGGAACAAGGAGCAAGGGTTAAGAGGCACATCGCAGCCCACTCAGCTTGCACAGCTAAGGGACGGGCAGCCCGTCCATGACAGGCAAGAACCGGGGCATCCGAGTCCTGAGCTGAAATTTCCTCTGCTCCCTCTTGGCTTTAAAACTCTGAAGAAATTAGAGATTTAAAAAACGTTTTGAGCCAGGTGAGGTGCTCTTGGCTACTCCAGAGGCTGAGGCAGGAGGATTCCAAGTTCCAGGCCAGCCCGGGCAACTTAACTTAGCAAGACTCTATCTCTGAATAAAATTTTAAAGTGAGCTGGGGCTGGGTATGATGGTGCACACCTGTAATCCCAGTACTTGGGAGGCTGACACAGGAGGATCACAGGTTCAAGGCTAATCTTAGCAACTTAGCGAGACCCTCAGCAACTTGACAAAGAACCTGTTTCAAAATAAAAAATAAAATAAGCCGGGCGTAGTGGCGCACGCTTGTAATCCCAGTACTTGGACGGCTTAGACCGGAGGATCCGGGTTCGCGGCCAACCTCAGCGCTCATGCGCGCGCGTGTTATCTCTCTCTCTCCTCTCTCCTCCCCCCCTCCTCACTCTCCTTAGTGAGGCCCTCCGCAACTTCGTGAGGCCCGGTTTCAAAAATAAAGCATAAAAAAATAGGGCCGGGGGCGTAGCGCAGAGGTAAAACGCCCCTGGCGTTCAATCCCCGGTACCGCAAAAAAATAAATAAATAAATAAATAAAAAATAAAAATAAAATAAAATAGGGCTGGGCTTGTGGCTTGGAGGTAGAATGCCCCTAGGTTCAATCCCCAGTATTAAAAAAAAAAAAGTGGTCCCGGGGGATGGAGCTCAGTAGTAAGCATCCCTGGGTTCAATCCCCCACACTGCCAAAAAAAAAAAACACCCTGTTTTGTTTTTTTTTTTTTGCGTTACCGGGGATTGAACGCAGGGGCATTCTACCTCCGCGCTACGCCCCCCAGCCCTATTTTTTTTTATACTTTATTTTGAAACCGAGTCTCACAAAGTTGTGGAGGGCCTCACTAAAGAGAGAGAGAGAGAGAGACAGGGAGAGAGAAAGAGCTGAGGCTGGCCGCGAACCCGGATCCTCCGGTCTCCGCCTCCCAAAGTACTGGGATTACAAGCGTGCGCCACCACGCCCGGCAAAAAACACCCTGCTTTGAACCTGACATTTTTATTTTAAATTGGACAGTGTATTTCCAAGACTCAAAAACAAAATTTATTTTTAGGGCTGGGGACATAGCTCAGTGGAAGTGTGCATGAACAGCAAGGATAAAGCCTGGGGTTTGATCCCTAACACCAAAAAAGGAAAAACTTTATTTTTAAAAAATAAACACAGGCCAGGAGTCGTGGCGCTCGCTTGTAATCCCAGGACTTGGGAGGCTGACACTGGAGGATCGCAGGTTTGCCACAAGCCTTAACAACTTAGTGAGGCCCTGTTTCAAAATAAAATAGGGCTGGGGGTGTAGATTGGAGGTAGAATGCCCCCTGGGTTCCATCCCTAGTACCACAGGGAAAAAAAAAAAGCTGGGTATGGTAATGCACACTTGTAATCCCCAGCACTTGGGAGGCGGAGACAGGAGGATCACAGGTTCACGGCCAGCCTCAGCTACTTAGTGAGGCCCTCCACAACTTAGTGAGACCCTGTTTCAAAATAAAGAATTAAATAGGGCTGGGGGTACAGCTCAGAAATAGAATGCCCCAGGTTAAAAAAAAAAGAGTCTCCCCTCCAACCCATCTCCCAAATAAATAGTTAAGAGTTTACTTATCCTAATTTTTTAATTTAAGGAAATATGATAAACACTGTATTACAAGCAAATACAGATATAAAATAGCTTATCATATATGGTTCTTTTTACTTAACAATATATGCTAGAGCCCTTATCAAAACAGAACACTTCCTTATTTTCTGTACCTGCACAGTACTTAACTGGGCACATGTCCCAGTTTATTAACAGCTCTCCACTAACAGATACTTTTCAGTACTTCACTGTAACATACAATGCTGCAAGGAATAAGCGTGTATTTATGTCACTCTATACATACCAGTTCTTAAAAAAAATGGAATTGTAGGCTAGAATACAAAATTCAAAAAATTCAACTTTTTATTGCTGTTACGATGCTGGGGGTTGATCCTAGGGCCTTGCATATGCTAGGTAAGTGCTCTATCACTGAGCTACATCCCTCCCCAGCCCTTTTTAATCGTATTTTGAGGCAAGATCTCACTAAGTTACCCAGGCTGGCCTAGAACTTGTGATTCTCTTACTTCAACCTCTCAAGAAGCTGGGATTACGGTTGTGTGCCACTGTGCCCAGTGCAAAATGCAACTACTAACGTTGCTAAATTCCCTTCTCTACAGGGTGCGTGCATTCGCATGTTTATTTCTTAACAGCCTCACTAACATAATGCATTGTAAACCTTGGGATTTTGGTCAACTGGGAAAGAATAGTATTGCTGCTTATTTTTTATTTGCATTTCTCTTAAGTGTTACCTATTCGGGGGCAGGAAATATAATGATCTGTCTAGAATTTACTTTATTTTTGGTACTGGGGCTTGAACCTAAGGACATTCTATCGCCAAGCTTCACCCTCAGCCCTAGTTTATATTTTTATTTTGAAACAGAGTCTCACTAGGTTGATGAAAGTCTCAACTTGCTGAGGCTGTCCTCAAACTTGCAATCCTCCTGTCTCAGTCTCCCAAGTACTGGGATTACAGGTGTGCAACACCATGCCCGGATCTAAAAATTTTTTATAAATTACAGTGATTGGGTTTTTTTTTTTTTTTTTTTGCAGTACTGGGGATTGAACCCAGGGGCATCCTACCTCTGAGCTACCCCCGGCCTGATTTTTTATTTATTTGGAAACAGGGTCTCATTAAGATGCAGACAGCCTCGCTAAATTGGCTGGCTTCGAACCTGCAATCCTCCTGTCTCAGACTCCCAAGTCCTGGGATTACAAGCATGTGCCACCACACCGGACTCTGTCATTTCTTTTGACTTAGCTAGTTGTGTTTTTTCTTTTCACTTGCACAAGTGTTTTAATCTTATGTACCTGAATTTATCAATCCTTTTAGCTTCTACACTTTGAGATATAGCTTAAGGCATTTTCCACTCCAAAACTATAAAGGAATTCAGCAACTTTTTCTTCTAGCTTTCATATACTTCATGTTTTTTTTATTTTTGTGGTATTGGGGGTTTAACCCAGGGGCATTCAACCTTCAAGCTATACCCTCTACCCTATTTTATTTTGAAACAGGGTCTCGCTAGGTTAATGAGAGTCTCACTACTTGCTGAGGCTGTCCTCAAACCTGTGATCCTCTTATCTCAGCCTCCCAAATACTAGGATTACAGGTGTGCGCTACCACACCTGGGTATGCTTCATTTTTTACATTAATCTTTGATCCATTTAGATTCTAGTAAGGTATACAATGGGCAGTATGGATCCAAATTTATCTTTTCCCAAATGACTGCCAGTCATCTCAGTTCCATTTATTAAAAAGTCCCAACTCCTCCCGGGTGTGGTGGCGCATGCCTGTAATCCCAGTACTTGGAAGGCTGAGACAGGAGGATTGGCAGGTTCGAGGACAGCCTCAGTAAGTAGAGACTCGAATCAACACAGCAAGATCCTGTTTCCAAATAAATAAAATCAGACTGGGGGTGTAGCCCAGGTACACCCCCTGGTAGAATGCCTCAGGGTCCAATCTCTAGTACCACACACACACAGAAAATCCCAACTCTATCTCACTGAATTACGATGCCACCACTATCATACATTAAATTTCCACATGTAATGTGCCTACTTCTGGACTTTGGAATCTTTCCATGCACCAATACTACTTTTTTTTTGAGACAGGGGAGGCCTCACTATCTTGTCCAGGCTGGTCTTGAACTCCTAGGCTCAAGTGATCCTCCTGCCTCAGCCTCTGGGTAGCTGAGACCATAGGCTTTTTTTTTTTTTTTTTTTTTTTTTTTGCGGTACCGGGGATTGTACCCAGGGCATTCTACCTCCGAGCTACACCCCAGGCCCTATTTTAGTTTTATTTCGAAACAGGGTCAGGCTAGGTTGATGAGAGTCTCACTACTTGCTGAGACTGTCCTCGAACCCGCGATCCTCCTGTCTCAGCCTCCCAAGTAGTAGAATTACAGGCCCGGCTCACATTTATACTTACACCTCTATATGATATCCAGAGCCCCGTATAAGGGGCTTCCCTTATGTACTTTTTTATATTTTTATTTTTTGTGTGTGTGTGTGGTACTGGGGATTGAACTTAGGGGCATTCTACCTCCAAGCTACACCCTCAGCCCTTTTTTATCTTTTGTTTGGAAACAGAGCTTTGTTGGGTTGCTGAGAGTTTCACTAGGTTGCTGAGGCTGTTCTATTACCCGAGATCCTCCTGTCTTAGCCTCCCAAGTACTGGGATTACGGGTGTGCACCACCACACCTCGCTCTGGTTCCCTTATCTAAACAACATTAAATTTAACCCATGTCCCACCATTCCTCTGCTAGATTTTGATCAATAATACTTTTCAAGTTTTCCTTTTTTCTTTCTTTTTTTCTTTTTTTTTTTTTTGCGGTACCGGGGATTGAACCCAGGGGTGTTCTACCTCCGAGCTACACCCCCGGCCCTATTTTTTTATCCTTTATTTTGAAACAGGGTCTCACGAAGTTGCGGAGGGCCTCATTAAGTAGAGAGAGAGAGACGGGGGGAGGGAGAGAGGGAGAGGGAGAGGGAGAGGGAGAGGGAGAGAGAGAGAGAGAGAGAGAGAGAG
>PVJS01017929.1:0-35539 GCA_004027185.1 Glis glis | reverse complement strand
CTCCGCAACTTTGTGAGACCCGGTTTCAAAATAAAGTATAAAAAAAATAGGGCCGGGGGTGTAGCGCGGAGGTAGAACGCCCCTGGGTTCAATCCCCGGTAGGTAGAACGCCCCTGGGTTCAATCCCCAGTACCGCAAAAAAAAAAAAAGAAAGAAAAATATAAAGCTCAACATGTCAGATTGAAAGCACAGGTTTATAGTGGGCATACTTTTTCCAACAATGGATTTGAATTCACCTTGATACTATCCTTTTAAATAGAAGGCATCATATCTTTTACAATTTTTTCACATTTGTTTTGAGATGCACTTCCATTTATACATGTTATAGAAAAATATCTATGCCTCTTTTCCTCAGTTACTTTAGAGGCAATGATTACTCCTTAAGACTTGAGACATTTTTATATTTCCAAAATCTCTCCAGTGGTTTGATTCTTTCTGTTTTCTCCCTTCCTTCCTTCCTTCCTTCCTTCCTTCCTTCCTTCCTTCCTTCCTTTCTTTCTTTCCAGAGTAAGGAGCATTAGCATTATAATTCTGTCAACATTTTACAATGTAGTTTTAGTTTATATTCTGATTTATCTGTCTTATGTACTTATGATTCTTCTTCCATTTATCATAACTCTGCACTTACCTTTATTTATTCCCTATTTTTCCTGTAATTTCAGAAGCCATAGTATTTTCCTAGTCATTTTTATTATTAATACCTCTGAATGCTTACCTCTCATCTCTCCCTCTAATATTTCCTCATGATATTTTTATTCTTTCTCCATAAGCTTCAAATCGAATTGTATCTTTCTCAGCACTTTTTCCCTCTTTCCACGGTCTGTTTTCTGCTTTGTTGCTCTAATTTCCTAAAATATTATGTTTCGATCATTTCTTACCTTGGGTGTATTGTTGATTCTCTCGCACTCAGTCCTCAGTTTAGGCTCCAACAGTCAGTTACAATAAAGCACCTCAGCCACTGTTATGGAATCAGCCTTCCCATTCCATCCCTCCTTACTCAACCCCATCCATCAGTCTGCCTCCCAGATCACCAATCCCTGCAGTGTCTACAATCCCTACAATGTGTCTAAATTTTACTGTCTTCTCAGAATATCTTTTAATCCTCCATGACCTCTATAATGTTGAACCTGTTGACTTCTTAGCTAGAATATCACCCTCCACTCCTTTATCAGCCTCAGGAGAAAGCCAAATAATTCTCCAAGTGCTAGCCAATATAATTTCTTTGATAGACTCTTCAGAATCCACGCTAGGCAAAATGCCAAATTCTCTTTGGTCCCATGATGTTGAGGGCTGAGACCCATCTTAGAAGCACACTGAGATTATCATCTTGGACCAGCCCAGTTTGGATACATGGTATCTGGCTGGGTGGGATCTGTCTGCAAATGCACACATTCTAAGGGACCTGGTGTAATCTTCAAGGTGCGGTCTTTGATGTCGTCTCCACCCAGTAATGGTTAATCCCTCCTTCCCCTAAATTTATCATATGTTTGCCTTGCTGACCTTCTTTACTGTGACCTGAGATAATTGCTGATTTCTGTGTTTGATTAATCCTTACTGTAACCTGAGATAATTGCTGATTTCTGTATTTGATTAACTTTTAAAAGTTCCTATAAAAATAAGGCCCTGGCTATAGAGCTCTGGGAGAATTTGCCATCTCTATCTCCTCCCCGACCCCCCGATTATCAAATGTAACTATTTTTGCAAATTACTATATCAGACTTCGTGTTGTTTCGTGCGAGAAGACAATTGTTAGGAAGCTGCCTGGTGCAGCGACCGTCTGTGGCTGGATCCACAGACTTTAGGAAACTGTCTGGGCAGCGACCATCTGTGGCTGGTGACCATAGACAGTTTTGTCAGGAAGCTGCTTGACGCAGCGACCGCCTGTGGCTGGTGACCATAGACAGTTTTGTCAGGAAGCTGCTTGACGCAGCGACCGCCTGTGGCTGGTGACCATAGACAGTTTTGTCAGGAAGCTGCTTGACGCAGCGACCGTCTGTGGCTGGATCCACAGAGTTTTATCAGGAAGCTGCTTGGTGCAGCGACCTTCCGTGGCAGGAACCACGGAGTAGATCGTCCGCCGGAGTTACCGCAATACCATGGTCTTTTGCTCACACCTTAGAGGACAGTAATGAAAATCTCTGCTTATCTTTTTCTGATTACACAAATGGACTCTTGATGTATTTTTCCATTGCTCTATTTTCTGCTCGTATTTTCCAATCTGACTTCCCAACCAATTTGACTTGTTTGCATGGACTGTTTGTGCCATAAAATGTCTTGCTAACTAAGTCACTCTGCCTCCACTATTCGCTGCTTCATTCCTGTTGAGTATAAATTGAATCTTTAACCTTAGCCCTCTGGGTGGTATTACCAAAATAAATCCTCCCAGCAGTCTTTTTTTCTTTGTTTTTTAATGCTTTCTCCATAATAAATGCATTTTCCTGCTGACTAAATTGCATTGAACTTCTCCACGCAAGATTTTTTTAATTAAGCTCAGCATGAAAAAAGTGAAATAAATATCAGTGCAAAATAAAATGAATCTACTTATCTTGTGGTTACTCATTTCCTTTTAAACAAATATTTATACGATTTCTTTCCTACAGTAAAATCGGAAAATATTTTTTACAAAACGCACCTTCCTGTCTACTGAAATGGATGGATGATATGTCAAGAGATTTGAGCAGAGATTTGAGAGATGTGAGCAACAGACAAATTGCAGTTTCCACAGTCAGAACTACGACCAAATTGTTAAGTATTTGGATGGCTTCCACATTGTTTGCAGTGCTTTAATTTTAAGCTGCTATTTTACTCTCCAATGTTTTCATCAGGATTTGTAGAAATGGTCTGTGTTTTCCCATCATAAAGGTCTATAATTGTCACAGGAGATATGTTCAGGCTTTGATAAATTACTGATTAACCCTTTTAACAGTATTTACTTATATATGACCTTTCATTGTTTTGCTGCATCTGCTTATTATTATAATCCAATTATCAAGGTATGTATCAAACAACCATTCAACTACACGTTTGGTCTTATATGTAGGATATGGGTGGAAGGCACAATGTCTGATCAGGTTGAATATGTTAACATGGTTGCATTAAACAGAGATTCCGTATTCAGGATGTTAGCTTGAGGGCTGTAAATGGCTCTAACGATTGGCTTAATTGATGTGTTGAAACCTGAATCCAAAGATGGCCTATACTGAATGAACTTAAGATTCCAGAATTTACTTGGTATACTGTCTAGAGGACAATAGTCAAATGCTTTAATGGAAATGCTAGGGTAGATTTATTATGCAAAAGTTGCTCCCTCACACCCTAACTGTCAAGGACATTTCCTTGATCAAGCATTTGAGAAGTGCATTGGGGAAAGGTGCTCCGCAACTGTGAAGCGCTTCTCCACACCTGGAACAGCAATGGGAACTTTCACTGTCAAAATGCATGCTCAGAATCCAATGAGAATCATGAAAGCCAGGAATATCAGGGACCATGTGGCAGCACTTAACTTCCAGAGACTAGGAAACCCAATGGATGGCATATTCAAAGTAGTTATCAGAATGGTTTAACCCCCAGAGAACTTTGATGTTACCTAACTGATCATAAGGTGAGTAGGACTGAACTTGATGGAGAAGCCCACTAAAGTCTTACCTGATTTGCCTAAGTGGATAGGTTTCAGATATAGTGAATGGAAGTCTGACCTGAATCAGCCCCACAGAGGGTGGTGGTGCATAAATCATTTTCTGGAGTCTTTCCACTTTATAGAACTAGAGCCCTTGGAACAAAAGCCAGCTCCTTTTATACCACATGATGAGTGGAAGAGGATTCCTGGCCTACGTAGCTCGCTATTCTTTCTCTCAGTGTTCACCAGCTCTGTGAAGCGACTGGCCTTTTAAAATAGTGGGAGGGCATTTTGAAGAGTGAAGTATGGCACAAACCTGGTGACAACCCATGGTGGGTCTATGCTCACAGGTTCTACACAGGTTATTTTCTTAGGCAATATTGTTTCTTCTATAACCAAGACATTGCAAGTCCTAACCCTAATCAGTAAGGCAAGGGGACAAAAAGAAATACAGAAAGAAAGAAACCTATTGCTATTTCCAGATGGCATGATAGCCAATGTAGAAAACCCCAAGGACTTAAAAAAAATCTAATTTACTGTTTGCCCATCACATGCTGATGTGATTTGCATTAAAACCAGTTAAAAGGTTAATAAAATGATCAGGAACTGCAATGATTTCCACAAACTTCAATTCTCTTCGCTGAGCTGTACTTAGGAACCTCATCCTGTTATAGGAGGAACTACTATGTCCTGGCTGATTAGTTGAAAATCGAAGTTAGATGGGCCAGTGCCATTCAGACAACATGAAAGAGCCTTGTGTTCAAATGACCTTTGACCCTTAGTGTATAATGAAGAGAAAGCTGGCGAAAATGAATTAGATAAGAGGCAGTGTGATGCCTAGAGTTAATGAATTCAGATTTAGATTCATATAGCCTAGATTCATTTCTAGGGTCTACATGTATTTCCTCTGCAATTTTCAACAAGATTTTGGACATCTGAATGTTCATTTCATTATGTAGAAAATGAGCATTTCAGAGTCAAGGTAATTATGAGGGGAAATGTGCAAAGAGCTTAGTTTAATGTCTAGCACAGACTAAGCAAAAACTCTTAGTGGCTCCTATCATTATTATTGCTTTATTTTTATTATGAACTAGAAACTCATAGTAACTATAGAGATTATCTACACATGCATTTTGGGAACTAAAATTATCTCTGGCTGATTTTATTATGCGCTCCTGAATTTTTTTCTGTCATTCTATCTTTCTCATATATTACTGACATGTGATATTAGAACATTGCATTTCAAGCAGTATTAAAAGGTGAATTAAATTATTTTGTAACAACATGGCATTTACATAATAATGACAATGAATAAAAAGATATAAATAAACTTGGACTCTAAATAAAATGGTTATACCCAATTACATAAACCTATAAAACAACAATGGAGTGATAGTGAATAGAATCAATAAAATGTTGTGTTTATATAATGAAAAAGAACCAGGAGATATAATCTTAAGAATTGCACAAATCAAACCTGGACATGGTGGCACACACCTGTAATCCCAGGACTTAGGCTAAAAGACCAAGACAGGAGAATCACAGGTTGGAGGCCAGTGTACAGTAACTTAGTGAGGCCCATTGCAACTCAGTAAGATCCTGTTTCAAAATTTAAAAAACAAAAATAGAGCTGGGGATGTAGCTCACAGGCAGAACACCCCTGGGTGCAATCCCCAGTACTGCACGCGTGCACACACACACACACACACACACACACACACATACACATAGAAGAATTACACAAGTCAACTAAATTTATCTATATCCCTTTCCTTATCAAATCTAAGTATAAAAATTTCTAAAATCCAAATAGGTCAAAAAATTAAAAGTAAACAGTTTGAAAATAAGAGTTTGAATATTTGTTTTATAGATTCATTCGGTTTCCAACCACACTGAGAATGCCCAGATGTGTATATTTCCCATTAGCTGGGTTACCTAATATCATACTCTTAGTACACCCTTGCTCCAAAAATAAAGCTATTTCTGTCTTCTTTCTTTTTTGAGTATAGACACAGTTTTTTTAAAAAAACATTTCTAGAAATAAATCAACTAAAGTAAAATCTTGATAGAACTCACCTCATTATTCATGGACACTGATCTTTTGGATTAAATTATTCAGCCTGTTTATATGTAAAATAAATACTTAGGGAACAAAACTAACATTCTGTGAGCATTATAAATATCCATATGCATTAGAAAAATTCTTTTATAACCATTGTCTTATGGTACTTTTTGAATATAGTAGAAAATTTTAAGAGAAGGTGCTATAGTAACAATTATGTAGTACTCTGGGTCCATTTATACTTGTCTTTGTCCATTGGATGCTACCACAAAATATCACAAAATGGGTAGCTTATAAACAAGAAAAACTTATTTCTCAGGGTGATGGAGGCTGGTAGATACAAGATCAAGGAACTGATAGATTCAGTGTCTGGTGAGAGCTACTGACTCATGGATAGTGCCTTCTTTCTGTGTCCTCACATAGTGAAAGGCATGAGCTACCTTTCTGGAATGCCTTTTATTATTTATTTATTTATTTTGATGCTGGAGATTAAACCCAGGGGCATTCTACCTCCAAGCTACACCCCCAGCCCCATTTTATTTTTTGTGTGGAAACAGGGTCTTGCTATGTTGCTAAAAGCCTTTCTAAGTTGCTGAGGGTGGCCTCAAACCTGTGATCCTCCTGTCTCAGACTCCCAAGTGTTGGGATTACAGGCATGTGCCACCATACCCAGCCTGGGATCCCTTTTATAAAGACACTGTTTCAGTCAGCATTCTCACTACTGTGAACAAAAAAATCCTGATGACCACACTTAGAGGAAGGAAGATTTGCTCACAGTCCTGGAGATTTTAGGGGTTCAGTCCACGTAAGCTTGGTAAAGTTGGAGGATATCAGGGCATGGTGCGGGAAGCAGAGAGGGAACAGCGCAAGGACTCTGCTCTCCCACCATGGAGTCCAGAGCAGAGAAATCTAGTGAGAAAAGGCCCAGTGACAAAGTGAGAAGAGGCCCATTGAGAAAGCCACACCCCCAGCGACCCACCCTCTCCAGTCACACTCTACCTGCCTGGGTTACCACCCAATAAATCTATTACAATGGATTCCTCCACTGATGAGATCAGAATCCTCATGATTCAATTATATCACCTCTGAATACCAATGCATGAGCTCTTCAGGGGACATTCTATATCCACCGTATTAGTATCACCATAACAGACACTAATTGTGATCATAAAGGCTCTGCTTTTATGAATTAATCATTTTTCCCTCAAGGCCCCACCTTCTAATACTATTGTCTGGGAAGTTAGGATTTCAACATGTGAATATGGGGGAAATAAATATTTATAGCAATATGTCTGGTGGTAACTTATTAACACAGAGATTTGAATAAACACTATCATATAATAAGCCCAAAACCAAAAACAGAAGGTGGGGCATAAAGGGTTAACAAAGACCATTATGTATTATGTTACTTATAATTGAGGCTGTTTAATAATTTCAGATATATCTGTTAAAATATCATCATGCAAGAATTGGAACTTCTCTACATATGTGTCATATTAATATGACATTCTGGATTTTAAAAAGCAAAAATTGAAAGATAATGTGATATTTTGGTATATCAATTATCATTATTGATACTGCTTAAAGATGTAATATTAGATTTGTGAAAAAACATTACCTTGGAATTTTAAATATTTATTTTGAAAACATTCATACTTTATTTCTTTTAACGTATTTTGTAATTGTGGAGAGGTTTGATAATAGAAAATAGAGAAGCACATTTATCTTCCTTGAATATGTTTTTTTGTGTGTGTATGCATGGCTAAAAATCTTTGCAACTCAGTGCTATGCATACTAGACCATTTATAACTATGGGCTTGTTCTCCCAGCATGCTACGATGCATTGAAAGTGACATTAAAATTTTCACATCTGAAACACACCTTTTGTTCTCTGTTTATATTACCTATTGCTATTATTTCCAGTATAGATTTCAGTTATTAGATTCACCAATAAGTACCACTTCTGAAGGGAACACTATTTTTATTGGTGCAGTATAATTATGCACAATAGTGGGATTTGTTGTGATATGTCAGAACGTGGACAGAACATAATTTGGTCAATTTCATTGCATATACCTTCCCTTTCCTCCCCCTTCCTGTCCTCCATTCCTATCCCCTACTTCACTGGTCTCTGAAGGGAGCACTTTTATTCTGAAAATGGAAAAATAGGACAAGTCATAAACAAAAGAAGACACATGCTTACAAGCATTTTATTGTTATCATTTTTCCATCTTGAAATTCAATTGCTTTGCTGTTTTATATGATAGGGTTATATTATAGAATGCTTCCTAGAAAATTGCACCTTACATAAATTTTCTGATAGATAAGATTCACATTCCTAATGTTTTCTTACTGAATCAATTCATAGTCTCAATTTTTAAAAAGCAAACCATATATTTCAGTAAGTAGTATGCATAAATAACTGATGAAACTAAGTATTCTAAATGGAATATGCTTTCATTTTAACCATTAAATTGCTCATACCTGTATATTTTCTAATAATGAGGTTACACAAAGTTAAACAGAGCGGTCATCTATTTACCTCAATGACTTTATGATACCAGGACAGATATGTGCTTCCCAGAAATACTTATAATTCCCCAGTTTCACTATGAAAGATTTATTTGGATCTTGAAAGAATTTTTGTTATTTAAGAATTCTGTGTAAAAAAATAAAAATAAAGGCTCCTAATAAATGGGAGTTTTGTCATATGATTGCCATTGATTCATTCATAATTTATTCCTAGACAGTATTTCCCAAGCATAATTTACATGTTCCCTGCGCTTTGGTACAGTAGGTAAGCAAGGTATCCACCATCAAATAGCTTACCTTTGGAAGTTAAAATAGTTGGACAAGGCAAATGCACGGGTGATTTCAGATTTCAGTGTATGAAGCTTCCTACCCCACAAGGTGATGTGATAAAGAGGGCTTTGCCTTGATTAACCGGGATTGGCCACATTGTATTGTTAGATTTCTCTAACAAATGGTGGCAGAGAATCTCTATTTGTGTTTTCCCTCCCTGTTTGCCTATCTGGAAAAAAAAAAGATTCATCTGGTTGCAAAGAGTCACAATGTATGAAGGGGGATTTCTGTAGGATTTTAGGCAAGAGGATGAGTGGGACTATGGAGGTAGTAGAGAAAGAGAAGTAAATGCATTTAGGACATATTTTGGAGGTAGAATTGGCAGGTTTGAATGTTAGATTTCTTTCTAATATAAGGAAATAAAAGGAGTCAGAAATAAATCTTGGCTTTATCAACTTGGTGATGAGGTAATGTGAGGGTAAGATTGGTTTTTAATTTTAATTTTTGTGTAGTAGTTAAAGGTATCAAGATTTATGTCTTAGTTCTGTTGGTTTTTAGATAACTGGAGATATAAATTAGTCCATTTGGCATATTTTTGAGCTCAAGAGAGATCATGGGGGAAATAAAATTTTAAGGCATTTTCATTTAGGTACTGTTTAAAACTATACAAGCAAAGTCGATTGGGGAGAGAAAATATAAAAAGAGATAAGTAGGCCAGGAAAAGCACGAGGGAGCTCAAAAATATTGAACAGACAAGAAACAATCCAAAAAGACTGAGAAAGAGCCAGGGGATTAGGAAGGAGCTAAGGGGAGGATGGGGTCAGAGAAGCCATACAAGGAAAGTACTTTGGTGAGGAGAAAGTGGCAAACAGCGGCCACTCAGAGGTCATCTAAAGAAGTTGCCTCTGGATTTGACAACAGGGAGGTCATCAGCGACTTAGTTCTGAGCAGTGTCCATGCAGTGGTGGGTCAGAAGTCGGAATCAAATGGGGCAACGGGCTTTCCAGTTCATCTTGGTGGCTAGAACACATATTTACCTTCTTCCCACCACAAGCCACACTAATATAACAACAAAGAAATTTAGAGCATAAAATGTCATCATATTATACTCTTTGACTTAACTAATAATTATGATCAGGTTTTAGTAATATGATAGGGAGATGAGTAATGTGTGTTCTCTGAAGCATCATCCCTACAAGAGAGTCCACAACTACCATTCCAATACTAAAAACCAAGACATAGTGGTATTGACACTTTATTTAGAATCATGCAATTAATAGTAATAACAAGAACAATTGGAAATCCACTGGAATGCTTATTAAAATATATTTCTGGGCCCAATCTAAAGGAAGCTGATTTGGCAGATCTGAAATGGTGTCTGAAAATGTAAACTAAAATACTGATGCTGCTGGTCTTCTGTAGAACAAACCATAAAGTATTTCAAGCTCTGTCCTCTTGAATATTATCCAATGGCTCCAATCCAAGGATTTTCTTGATCCTCTACCTCTCCTGGTAGGCTGATAATCTCTGTAATATGCATTCCCTCATCTTGGAGGTAGTAGTTGCTATTCCTGTAGGTTAAACAGAATAGTGTCCTTGCACCTCTAAATCTTTAAACTCCTAGGAATTACCCCTCAGCAGGGTCCCTTGTTAATACTTGTACATAAAGGTTTGTATAATATGTAGAATTTCAGCTGAAGAATAGGAAATGGACTTATAACCTCCCTGGGTACAACATCCTAGCTCTCTCTTCTCTTCATTTACAGAGCCAAATTCAACCAATCCAATGTGAGTTACATTTTATCCAAATGCTTCTTCTCAAAGCATCAACATTTTAAGGCCAGTCACTTATTAAAAGTGACATTCAGACTCACACATGCACAAAAACTTCATATTATTTTTCACAAGCCTCAAGGGACACATAAATAAGTTAATCCCAAGAGAAGTTTTTCATTTCTAAGAAAAATATACAGCCACAAACAAACATCCAAAACCCCGGTTGAATTTTATATACACCATTTACTATAAAAAATAATTATTGTTATTCATTCATTGGAACTTAGATACTGGCAGGGTTTTAGACACTGGTATAATCAGTTCTCAAGTAGTTTGTCTCTTTTTTAATTTTGCTTGCCAATTGGAAGAAAACTGAACAGGAGAATAACTGTAGACAAATGAGACAACCTCCAGGCAAAACTGACTTTTTACCGTAGATGTATTTGAATATGTGTTATGACAATCCTAGAGAAGATCTTCTCACTCTAAAAACAGTAGATTTGAAAGTATACTTTGACATGGAACAGTGTGCACTAGAAACCTGAAATTCATTAAAAGAACTTAGGAAGTATCTTCTCTAGTATCTAAGATATTAAGCATTTCTCATTAAATTGTCAAGAAAGATTTCTAAACAATTAGACAGAGTTATATCATAAAAATGTCAGACTTATATCAACTTCAGATATGTATTATGTGATAAGAAATGAAGATGAAATGGCATCAAAGAGACATTACTGTGCCATGGAAGATATTTCAGTTGGTTTATAACAGGAAAGAATGTATAAAATGAACTATCTCCATTAAAAATGAACATTTAAAGAAGATCTCTGAGCCTGTGCACATCATTCTATATCTCAGTTTTTAATATCTCTCTCTAAACGTGTATTAAGGATCACTATGAATCTCATTATCATGTATAGAGAGGAGGGAGGCATAAGGGGGGAAACAGACCAAGTGAGGTTATGTGTATGTATGAATGTATCACTGTGAGTTTCACTATGATGTATAATTACAATGCACCAAAAAATATTTAAAAATTGAGAGTTGAAGAAAAAGGACTATTTATATAAGTTGGGAAAATATGAAGTCAAAAGAAATCCTAAAAATGCAAGTTGCTAGATCATTGTTAGGTTCTTTATCCAGGGGAAAGTAGCAAAGTCTTTTACCTAACAACCACCATGACAAACGTTGCTTCTTAGATAAAACAGGTTTTTTCTGGGTGTTCAGGGGTTTTTACCACCATTAAATTCAGGTCACTCCATCTTTGATACCTCTACCTCTGAATCAGTAAGTCCAGTTTTCCATCTTCTTCAGATTATTTCCTGCCTTTCTTAGTTCCCTACTTATCTTTTTTTCATGTTACTGGCAATGATTCATTCAATACCAATTCTCATTCAATGATCGTTGTCTTCCTAGTCACATTCACAGTCCCTCAAAACTTTTCGTTGTTTTCCTAAGTAATCCCATGATGAAGTATATAACGCATTTCCAATTCTTCACTGGAAGAAATGCCCAGCACACAGCCCAAACACTTACACCACTTACTAAAGATCATTATCAAAGCTCGACTCCATTTATGTAATCATCACCTTTAAGATAAATTGGAAAGCTAAATGATTTTTTGAAAAGTTCTTTTTAAAATTGCCTAAAGTTCTTGAGGGTATCAAAATAATGGACATAAATAATAATATTGATAAGGATTCTTAACTTCCAAAGCACTCAGAAGTGCTCAAAACAATTATAATCACCACTTAGTATCCACATAACTCACACACATTCAACAAATATCAACACAAATGAATGAAAGCCATATACACAGTCATGGTAGAAGACGAAAATAAATCCTATCTCTTATCTATCAAGAAATAATTTCAAACAAGTTCAAAACTAACAGTATAATATGCAGAATACCTTGACCCCAACTTCTAATAGCACTCATGAATATTAACCTTTGTGCAAGATCCAAAGGAACTACATCTTTACCAATCTGATGAACAAAATAATATCACTTGTCTTTTCTTATTCTAATCATACACTTACTTCCCCCTCATCATAAGTACATCATCATAAGAATCTCCTCTTAGTGATTAGTTCACAAACTCCAGCTTAATCATTCCAAGAGTTCAGTCTTGATTATAGAGAGAAAACTAAAACATTTTATCTATTTGTTTCGGAAGTGCCTTTTTATGCTGATATTGCTGTGTCCAGCACCACACAGTGTCCCTGCAAATCACTGGAGCTATAGACCTCAGGGGAAGGCCTGTTTCAGTCAGCATTCTCGCTGCTGTAATCCAAAATGGCTAACCACTACAACTTAGAGGAAGGAAGATTTATTTGCTCACAGTTCTGGAGATTTCAGGGGTTCAGTCCATGTGAGGCTCAGGGCATGGCATCAGGAAGCAGAGAGAGGGAGAAAGCAATCCCTCTGGTCTCACATCATGGAAGCTGGAAGAGAGAGAGTAGTGGGGAGACAGGCCACACATAATTCCCAAGGCCACACCCCTAGGGTCGCCTCTTCAGCAACTAAGCCCCGCCTCTAACATGGCTTCCTACTCTCCATGAGGTCTTGGGAAACATTCTACATCCAAGCCATTATACAGCCCCAACAGTCTTGATGACTTGCTTTTAATGGGATCTCTGGTTTCAGACAGGTAAGGTGGAAGATCCTCTCTCTATCTGGAGGCAGGTTTTATTTGATTTCATCTTGTTATCTTCAAATAACTTCCTAACCTTAGCCTTGTTAAAAATAAAACCAAAAGTCCCCTCTGCTTTCTGTGCTGCCAAGTGCAGCATACCATTAAATCTGAAATACCTCATTAGATAAATGATCTTTTGTAGCTGAGCATGAAAGAGTGAGCTGTTCCTTTTTCATCTCCAAACCTATTTGTATGCCCTGTTAATATCCACAGATTATTAATGGGAGGCCATTTTTTTAACTGTGATTGCAAAAGAACCTTCACCACAGTTAATATTATATACTGATGCACTAATTATCAACTACATAACAATAATGTCTGGCTGAGTCAAATTTCAGACACTGAGGAAGTATTCTAGGTTGGAAAAAAAGTCCTATTCTTGTATCTCCTTGATATAAAATAAGGATAAGTAAAATTTGTTTTTATATATAAATATAACTATCTTCTGAAACTATTGTACTCATTGGTTTGCCTCTTAGAACTCAGGGCATTGCAGAATGGAACAGGCTCTGGGCCAAATGGCAAGAGGCCTGGCTTCTGGCCCCTGCTTTCTACTGGTTAACTGTATAATCGTAACCAGGTCCTGACCTCAGGCCCAGTTTTTTCAACCTTATCTCTAAAATTAGGTTCTTGAAATTTGTACACTCTAAAATCCTCCAACAACCAAGTTTCCATTCCAAGAGAATAAAAGTTTATCCCAAGAGAATAAAAGTTCACCACATGCTGGGATATCACTAAATTCTTGTCTGTCCTGCTTTAAAAAATATTTTCACTCACACTAACCTTTAATATTCACAAATATTCACTGGGAACCACTATCAAGGCACATTTCTAGGTATGCCTCACATATAATGAGATGTCTGAATTCTGGTCTGATAGAACTTAGAAATCACACACATGCTAAACTAAACGTATGAGAGGGAAGCTAAAGCCACATGTAAACTACCCCTCAAGAAACTTTTGCCTTGACATTATTTAAGTAACTTTTTCAATAACAGGCACCACTGAACAAAATAACCTATATTGTTTCTCTACCAAATATCATCTATGAGGGAACAGGAATAATTGGTAAGGTATGTACAGTTCGTGTGAAATGTAAAAAAATACGAAGCTAGACTCATCATTCATTAATTCATTTCAACAAACATCTCTGCCAAGCAATATTTTGGTGACTGTGAATCGTCCCAAAATAAATCAATTTTGATTGTTATTCCACCTTGCAGAGCTTTCTTGGTCCATCTGTGTTGCTATCACAGAATAGTACACACAGGGTAATTTATAAACAAAAGAATTTTGTTTGCCTCACAATTCTGGAGGCTGGGAAATCCAACACAAGAGACTGCATCACGTGAAGGCTTCCTTATTGCATCAGAACATTGTGGAAGGCAGCACGTGGTAAGAGAGTGTGAGAGCCAGAAGAGAGGGAAGGGGCAAAACACGTCCTTCATCAGAATCCACTCTCTCCATAGCAGCATTAATTCAGTCCTGAGGGCTCTGCCTCTTAAACTTTTCCCCTCTTAGAACAGTTGAATTGAGGATTAAGTTTGCAACACAAGAACTTTGAGGAACACATTCAACTGTCTTAAAACTTTTAGTTTAGTTTTACTTATTCCTACTCTGAAGCTGTTTCTATATTTATATATATCCAAGTTTCTCACCATATCACCTGTTTTCTTTGTAAAAAAAAATGTCTTTTAATATTTCTTGCAAGGCATGTCTACTGGCATCAGATTCTCTCAATCTTTCTTTGAGACAGTCTTTATTTTTCCTTTACTTTTTGAAGGATAACTTCAGAGGGCATGGGATTCTAAGTTGGTGGTTTTTTTCTCTCCATGATTTAAGGATTTTATTCTCCTCTCTCATTTGAATGGTTTCAGTAGAGAAATAAGATGTAGTTTTTATCTTTGGTCTTCCCTACGTAAGGTGTTTTCCCCCCTTTGGCTTCTTTCAGGACTTCATCCTTAATTTTATGTAATTAAAATGATATATTTATGTATAGGATTTTTTTGGCATTTACCAAAATTGATGAGTTTGAATCCTAATATTACCATTTTCAAATTCTGTGGTCAAAGACAAATCATTTAACCTACCTAATCTTATATTTCTTATGTATAAAACAGAGAATGTTAAAAATTGAAAACAGCTATGAGTTCTTTTAGCAACTGAAATATGTAGTAATTCAGTTAAATGAGAAGATAAACCAGTAGAATAGTAGAATGGGGTGGGAGAGGGGACCAGGAGGGGAAAATGAGGCTTGAAGAAGGAAACAGTTCAAATAAGGCTATTTCTGTACATGACAGTATCACTGTCAATCTCACTAATATGTATGGGGAGGTAGGAAGGGAGAGCAGATGGAATATGGAGGGAAATATACCAAATAATGTGTGCATGTGTGAATGTGTCACTTTGAATCTCACTATGATGTATAATTACAATGCACCAATAAAAGTATTAAAAATAGTCTATGTGTTCCATACATTATTTTCTGAGTGAACTTTGTCAGATATTCCCATTATATCTTCACTGTTGGCTTCCATTGCTAACACTTGCATTTGTCAACAGAGCAACAGCTGGCACCCCTCATTCCTAACTCTTGTCTTTAAAATCCACACCACATTTGCTACTAGAGACTAATTCACCCAAATCTTATTTATCAGGCTTTTATACAATTAATATGGATCTCCATAATAATGTGAACACTATTCCCTCCTTGTTTTCTATTCTTAACTTTTTTAATCCTTCAATATTAATTTTGTGTTCATTTTAGCTATAATACTTATTTACTCTCATCTTTATTTCTGTCCATCTTTTGTCTTTTTTCAAACCGAACTCAATTAGCTCCTCTTCAGGCAACCATCTCAGATTTTCTCAGCATTTGGTTTACGTTTTGGTAAATGTAACGATCACATCAGGCCTTAATCATAACTCCTTGCCTTCATGCCTTTCTGTATTGTTAGATTGAGCTCTGTCATGGTTGAATGTGACAGATGCTTGGTGTTCTCTGAACTTCCTGGATCTGTGGTTTGGTATCAAATATTAATTTGGAGAAAATCTCAGTCATGTTGTTGCTTCAAAAATGTTTTTTCCCCTTTCTTTCTTCTGGTTCTGGCATTCTCTTTATGCATATTTTGCACCTTCTGTAGTTTTCTTTCATTCTTGAATATTCTGTTTAGGACTTTTTTCTTTCTTTTTTGTTGTTGTTATTTTGCTTTTCAGTTTAGAGCTTTCTTATTAAGTATACTCAAATATAGAGATTCTTTCATTAGCCATATATAGTCTAATAGTCTAATAAGCTCATCAAAGATGTTCTTTATTTCTTTGACAGTGTTTTTGATCTCTAGTGTTTGCTTAGGATTCAAGGATTTCAAGTCTGGGTTTGACTTTCCACCTCTGCTTACATTGCTCGTCTGTTCCTGCATGTTGTCTACTTTATCTATTAGAGATCTTAGCATATTAACTAGAAACAAATGAGAACTGTCTTGATAAAGACCATATGCAAAAATACAGCTAAATCATATTTAATGGTGAGAAATCAGAAGCTTTCCTGCTATACTGAGGAACAATGAAGAAAGGTCCCTTCTCATCATTCCTTTTCAACATTATATGTCAAATTTCAGCTAATGCCATATGACAAAAAAGGATATTAATGGCATGTTAATTGGTAAGGAAGAAATAAAACTGTCCTGCTTGCAGACTATATGATAGTCTATACAGAAAATATAAACATTGTCAAAAAAACTCCTGAAACCAATAAGCAAGTATTGCAATATTGCAGTATTCAAGGGTAAAACATAAAAGTTGATTGCTTCCCTGTACATCAACAGTGAGCCAAATTGCATACATGCATGTATAAATGTGTAACAACGAATCCCACTATTGTGTGTAATCATCATGCACCAATGAATAAAAATAATTAAAACTGAAAACCAACAGTGAGTAAGTGGAATTTGAAGTAAACAGACACATCACCAAAGAAGATATTCAGATGCCATTTATGTTTTTATCACTATGAACCTCGTTATGATGTATAATTATAATACACCAATAAAAGTATACTAAGAAGAGGGACAGAAAATAATGAATGTTGGCAAGACTATAGAGGAAATTGAACCCTTGTGCACTGCCAGTGGAAACATAGAATAATACAGCCATTATTGAAAAGAGTAAAACATAAAACAGAATTACCATAGAAATTCAAGTAGCAAATAATCTCATGAACAAATGTTCCACATCGTATGCCGTCAGAGAATTGAAAACTACAGTGAGATAAACTGCACAAATAGGAGAATGGACAAAGTCCAGAACATTGACATCAAATACCAACAAGGGTGTAAAACAAAAGGAACTCTCATTCATTGCTGGTATGAGTACAATATAGTACAGCCACTTTGGAGGGCAGCTTGTTGGCTTCTTATGAAACTGGCACACTCTTACCAAAGCACCCAGCAGTCATACTCCTCGGTTTTCATACAAAGGAGCTAAAAAAATTGTGTCCATACAAAAGCCTGAACAAAGATGTTTTAGCAAATGTATTCATAATTTCCAAAAGTTGGATGCAACCATTGATATTCCTTAGTAGGTGAGTGATAAATAACTGTGATATATCCAGACAATGGAATATTATTTGGTGTTAAAAGAAGTGGACTCTAAAAGCAATGAAAGTATATGGAGAAAACTTAAATATGTATTAGGAAGTAAAAAAAAGCCAATCTGAAAAGATACTGTATGATTCCAACTATATAAAATTTTACATAAAGAAAGACCATAAAAATAGTGAAAGGATCTGTGATTGTCAGAGGTTAGCAGGAGGAGTAATAACAGGTCCCCACAGAGAACTTTGAGGGCAACGAAAGTACTCTGTATAGTACTGTAATAGTGGATACACATATTTAGCAAAACCCATAAAGTAAACAACACCAAGAATAGCACTAATGTAACCAATGGACTTTGATTATACTGATGTGTCAATGTAGATTCATCAGTTGTAAAAAACATACCACTCTGGTGGGAGATTTTGATAAGAAAGGAGACTGTATATATGTGCAGACAGTCAGTATATGGGAAATCTCTTGCACTCTGTTTTGCTGCAGACCTTAAAACTTCTCTACAAAATAAAGTAAAAAAAAAGAAAAGACCCAACGGACCTAGCATCTCAGCTTCCCCCACCCACCTGCCTGATGTATAATGCTGCTACACCTTTCTTTGTTCATCATCCCTACGTGAGGAATAAAGAAGTCTTTCTTCATAAAGATTATAGTGTGAAATACTTTACTTTAGTGCTTGACATGAGTATTCAATAAATGGTAATAAAAATCATTTAAAAATGAGAGGTAAATAGATTTTCCTTTATCCCCTTTATTATGTTTACAAGTCATTTTTATTTTATAGTTAACTTTGAATTATTTTAATGTGATCTATCTTAATATAGTTGTAGATTGGGTGCATTTGGATTTACTTTTTACCAATAGGATTTATTTGTTGGTAAGGATCAAAGAGTACATGAGACATCATTTAAAAATTCCAGTCATTTCAAAATGTTTTATGTGACAATATATTGTCAATCAAATTTTAAAGAAAAATATATGTTTTCATCTAGGATATAATAATTATCATTGCCACCTGTTTGCATGCTATTGTTCATTTTAGTCTGAGTTCTTAATAAGACAAAGATGTTACTGCTTGATAGATGATAGTACATAGCAAACTTGTCTTGTTTGTGCTATTATGAAAGTTACAAAAATGTTCTACTACTTATTCCTATAAATGGCCTTTAATATTCAATCAATAGAATTTTTATGTAGTCATATCTTTAAATTCCCCAAGAATGAACTTCCCAAATTAAATTCTTTTTAATAATTAAGAAATAAACACAATTCAAATAATTCTTTGTTCATACATGCATTACATTATCTGTATCAATGTAAATATTATCCATGGAAAGACAGTAGGAGTGAGGAGGGACGTGGAGGGAAAGACACAATGAACTCTGTTGTGCATGGATGTTTCTGTCACTCTGAAGCTATGATGCACAGTTACAACACACTAATAAAAAAGAGGGAGATAAGCAAGAAATGTTTCTTACATTGTTGAAAAACAAACTTTTCTTAATTTGTAGTAAATAGGCAATTTTTAAAATTATTTTGTATAAGCCAGGCGTGGTGGCACACGGTTGTAACCCCAGTACTTGGGAGGCTGAGACAGGAGAATCGCAGGTTCCAGGACAATCTCAGCAAATAGTGAGACTCATCAATCTAACGAGACCCTGTTTCAAAAATAAAAATAAAATAGGCCTGGAGGTGTAGCTCAGAGGTAGAATGCCCCTGGGTTCAATCCCTAGTAACACACACACACACACACACACACACACACACACACACACACACACGATTTGGTATAGAGTATAATCTTATTTAAAGAAACATTTCACTGCATCACATCTAGACAGCAATGTTCATAGGTGCTTAGCTTCTTTTTCTCATATTTCTTAAAATTTTCACTGGAGAAAACCATTCTGTCCACAATGATTCAGATGGTGTTGCTAATCATAGGGACCTTCCCCTGGGTGTAAGTCCAAGGATCACTGATTTGAGTTCTGACTACTACTGCTGTCCAGACCTCTCCATGGTTGGTTCAAGGACAGACATTTACTCTAAGCCAAATTCATTATATGAATACTTGGAAAGAAACATCCTCTTCCTTTTGGCATCAACAAAGATATAGGCTTAGGGCTGCTGATATTATTCCTGCCCATGTGGAGAATGTGGTGAGCAGGAAGTCAGAACACTTAATAGAAGCGAAGTAGGGAAGATGGAGAAGGAATAGAAGCAAGAAAAAGAGACAGTATCTTAAGGATTTTCTTTAAGACCTTGGATCCGATGCCTAAAACCAGATCCATCCTTCCCAGTTACACAGCCCAAAGCATTTCATTTTCTATAAACCTAGTTTGAGTTTTATCATTAGCTACCAAAATGATTAGAGTTATATATAATCTCCACTTAATTTAAAATCACTAATATCTCCCTGCTCCAAGTTTATCCATCAGAAACCTACTTCTATAAAATGTTAGTTAAAATAAAGAGTTCCACAAATATTTGGTAAACACTCTGATTTCCACAGTACCAACAAAGATTTTTAATAGAGCTTCAATGAGAAAATGCCAAATTGGCATAATGCAAATTCTCCCACAGTTGTTTGGGACTGAACTTCACTTTCTCTATTTTTTTCTCCTGTCATCAAAACTAACATTACAGACACAGTCTGGGAAACACTATACTAAAGTTGGAAATGTAAAGGACGAATGTATCTCTCTACTAATTTCATCTTTTTCTACTCACTTACATGTTCTTTCTCTTGATATTTAATTCATCCTATCTTTGACTAGTAGAAGCCACTTCAAGTTTGCTTCTAAGATTTTCTGACATTACTCAAGAAGCCTTTGATAGCTTCTTTGATGTCTGGTGTGACACTATACGGTTCTAGGTACATCCTTTTGATTTCCAGCCTTGGGCATTAAAGCAGCAGTTTCTACAAAAATACATGGTCCTATTGAGTGAGATATGGAGGCCAAATTGTAGATACTATAGTATGCACCTCTACTTGATCAGTTATCATTTGTAAGTCTTTTTGGTGGGCAGAGTTAATAAGATTTTTTCTTTTATAATGAGAGATCAAACATCTCATAGAGACCATAAGAAACATCAGATTACATCTACTTCTCTTCTATAGACAATCCCCCCAAATCTACTAACAAGCTAGAAGAACAAATAAGTGACTCTAACTAGTCTTCAAATTACAAACCAATATTTTAAAAATCAATTTAATGTTTAATAGCAATAATAAATTAAAAATTAAAATAGATTATTGCCATTTACAAAAAGATGACACACTTTGGGATCAATATTACAAAATGTATGAGAGACTTCTACACTGAAAATTATGAAATATTGCTGAAAGAAAGAAAAGTCTGAAATAAATGGAAACATATACCATTTTCATGAGTGGGGAAATTTAATAGTTTTAAATTTTCAGTCTCTCCTAATTGATCTGCAGACACAATATAATCAAAATTCTAGCTTGATTTCTATAAAATAAGACGATAGATTAAATCTTTTAGAAATGGAAATTAAGCTGTTGAACCAAAACAATTTTGGAAAGGAGGACAATGTTAGGGAAATTACCTGACTAAACTTTAGGGAGGGACAATGTCTCCTATTCACCCACCTCGTTCCCCAGTTTACACAGCTGTGGACTCCCAGTGACTGCTTCACATCTCATTTCCTGATAGAAAGAATGGGTTCTTCCTATTCGGGGGTTCTATCTTTCAAGTACTTAGCTTATTTCAAGCATACTGCAAATACTGAAGTACTAATAACTATCACCATTTGAATAGTGTTTAAATTTTTAAGCTTTCACAGAGTTTGTTTCACATGATCTTTGTGTCATCCCTGTGAGGTATGTGTCTATATTAAATCTATTCTAAATAAATGTCCCTCGCCGGGCGTGGTGGCGCACGCTTGTAATCCCAGTACTTTGGGAGGCGGAGACCGGAGGATCCGGGTTCGCGGCCAACCTCAGCGCGCATGCGCGCACCCGTGATCTCTCTCTCTCTCTCTCTCTCTCTCTCTTTCCTCTCTCCTCTCTCTCTCTCTCTCTCTCTCTCTCTACCTAATGAAGACCTCCGCAACTTCGTGAGACCCAGTTTCAAAAATAAAGCATAAAATATAGGGCCGGGGGTGTAGCACGGAGCTAGAACGCCCCTGCGTTCAATCCCCGGTACCGCAAAAAAATGTCCCTCATATATCCAGCCAAATTCCAAATTTACAGTTCTGTTCATGAAGTCCTACTGTGACCATTGATAATCTATAGCATATAAATGTTTTTTTTCCATGATGAAAACAAAGTAAAACATACAAGGGCCTAATATTCAAAAGAAGAAAGCAATCTGTAAAAGAGATACACTAAGCCGGGTATCATGGCACATGTTTGTAATCCCAGTGTTTGGGAGGCTGAGACTGGAAGATCCGGGTTCGTGGCCAGCCTCAGCTACTTAGTGAGGCCCTCCGCAACTTAGTGAGACCCTGTTTCAAAATAAAGAATAAAAAATAGGGCTGGGGGTGTAGCTTGAAGATAGATGCCCCTGGGTTCAATCCCCAGTACCACAAAGAGAGAGAGAGAGAGAGAGAGAGAGAGAGAGAGAGATACAATATATTCGGCACTAGACAACTCATCATGGTTGAGAACTTCAAATAGCTTGGGAAAGCCAATTAAGAGAGACAGACAAATAAGCATGTAACCAAATTGAGATATAATAAGTACATGATAGGAAGACCAAAAGATTTTTAAAATCATACCAAGATTTAAGCAAAGACCTAATACATGTAATAAAAAAAAGAACAGCTGAGTTACAAGGGTATTATAGGCAGAAGTTTCCAACAGTGAAAGAGGATGATGTAATGAAAGAAATTAAATGAAGATTGTCAAAGGCAGCTTAAAATATATAATGTAGGAAAGCAATTTGCATGCTCTTGCACAAATGGTGAGAGAAGATGGTTGACATGACCAGAGAGAACCTGACAGACCAGCGCAGGAGCCTGGGCTTAGAAGAGGGAATGGCTCCCTGTGGAACTCAGAAGGACAGGGGTCGACCTATCAGTTGGGTGGGAGTCTCAATCTGATAAGAGAATTTGAAGTACAGATTTGAGAATAATAAGGTGAGTATAGGTTGTAATTGAAGTCACGGGAATGGATGTTATGTTGTAGAAAAGACCAGAAGGCACCCAGCAGCAAATCAATCCAGCAGAGCTGATTTGTTTTGTTTGACCATAGATTACTTTCTCTTCTTTCTTTTTCAATTATTTGCTGACTTTAATGTCTTTAGACTGGTCATGTATTATTTACTTGGCTATAAATTACATCATGGCCTACACTATTTTACTGCCTGGTTCCATGCCTTTATGTTATTTGCCTGGATCTTCTTTGCTATGCTTAGTGTGGCAAGAAATGCAAAGCTTTTAACAGAATCCTGTGAGCAGCAGCATTAAAGAGAGGAGAAAGAAAGAGGAATTGGAATGGAGATAGTGAAAGAGCAGCCAGAGAACGAGGAGGATAAGGAATGTATGGTGTGGTGCCTGAAGTCACATCAACTGCTAAGGAAGTTAGAAGAGATGAGGACCGAAGGCGGCTTCCCTGTGGATTGTGATGAGCAGATCATTAGTGATCCAGAAAAGAAGAGTTTTGTTATAGTATTAGATATGGGAGTCACTTGGTGGAGGGTTGATAAATAAATGGGTTTGGGAAATAAGAACATAGAGCAAGCAGGGACAGACAGCTGTTTCAATAAACTGTCTCTGTAGGATTAGAGATTGGGCTAGCAGGAAGAATTGGGTCATTGGGTCATGGGAGGATTCTCAACATTATTATCATTACGACATCTATGAATCCTAAAACAAGCAGTTTCATTTAGCTCATTTTAATATCCCTGGAATCAGGAGTCAACTAAAAAAAAAGTTTCTTACAGGCATGGTCAGCCAAATGATGGCTGTGACATGCTATTCTTTACCTGAGCATCCTGATGCCACTTCAATTGATTCATGTGTACCAGCGGTACCATAAATGATGCGGATGTCTTCAAAAGGGATTAAATATTAAAAGGAAATGTAAGTTTGTACCCAGAAAAGCACCCAAACTGTGATATGAAAGAAGCTAAACATCTATGTCCAAGAATTCTCATTTATTTATTAAACATAAAAAATTCCAAGTAATAAGAAAATGTTATATCATATTTTTATGGGTGTCATTTATTTCCTAAAGGTATATAAATTGTAGGTCATCTGAAAATCATTGTGATATTAGATTTAAAATACTTTTTGATGTCAAAGTAATACATGCAGCCAGGCGTGGTGGCACATGACTATAATCCCAGTACTTGGGAGGCTGAAACAGGAGGATTGCAGGTTTGAGGCCAGCCTCAGCAACTTAGCAAGACCCTGTTTCAAAATAAAACAAATAAATAAATAAATAGGGGGTGAAGCTAAGAGATAGAATGTCATTGGGTTCAATCCTCAGTACCAAAAAACAAAAAAGTAACACCTACAAATATTTTTCCTGGAAAAATATCCTTGGTCCTTCCCCCTTGTTCTAATACTGTTTCTTTTACTTATTCATGGTAATCAATAAAACCTCTTTAACACATATCTTTTATACTTTTCCTGTGCATGAAATACAAATGAAAACACTAAGATTAAATATGCAATTTGTTTATTCTTTCTTTCCTCCATTAAATACTAGCATTCTGTACTTCTACAGCTACCTTTTCCTCTCATGTGACAATAACACGTTTTATTGAAGGAATGGGGAAGCGATAGCATGTACTCCTGAAGGGGGTTCAAGTAGATACACACTCAAGAGAGATTTGGCAAATCCATATTAAAATTTAAATTTTGTATATATTATAACCTGAAATATCACTATCTATTTCTACCCTAATATAAAATCTAACACCTAGGTACAGGAAGGCACACTGTTCTTTTTATAAAAGGGCAAGGCTGAAACACCCTAAGTAAGTGTTTTATCAGGGAAATAGAGTGAGTAAGTAAACTAATATATCCATGCTATGGAATTCTGTGAAGCAGTGTAAAGACAATGAGGGAGACCCATATGTACAGACATGTCTACAGCCATGCATTGCTTAGCAGTGGGGCAGTTGTGAGAAATGTATTGTTCAGCAACGTTTTCATGGTGAATGTCTTACAGGGTACCCATACAAACCTAGGTGGTACAGGCCACTCAGTTTACATGGCCTCTCAATGCAATCAAGAGACATGATAGATACAAGGGTATGAGGCTGCTGTCAGCATATGCAGATGATGTTTTACAGTATAGTGTGTGGTGTGGTGTGTGTGTGTGTGTGTGTGTGTGTGTGTATGTGTGTGTGTGTGTCCATGTGTCTGTGTGTGTTACTGGGGATTGAACCCAGGGGCGTTCTACTTCCCAGCTATACCCCCAGCTCATTTTATTTACTTATGTTTGTTTGTTTGTTTGTTTGTTTGTTTGTTTTGAAACAGGGTCTCCCTAAGTTGCTAAGAGTCTTGCTAAGTTGCTGAGGCTGGTTTCAAACCTGTGATCCTCCTGTCTCAGCCTTCCAAATACTGGTATTATAGGCATGTGCCACCACTCCCGGCTACAGTAAACATTTTTTTTATGTGGAAGCGGTACACTCTAAAATAAAGATGAAAGTTGTTGTGCAGTAAATTTGAATGTGTGAGCCAGTAACATATTCATTTATTACCATGATCAATTATTATATCCTCACATAATTATATGTGCTAGACTTTTGTAGGATTGGCAGTATGGTGGGGTTTTTTCCACCAGCACCAACACAAACACATTGCTGTAGCTTAAACATCCTTAAACATCCCTGCAAAAGCCCATGAGTGGGAGGCTTGGTCCCCAGCCTCTGGCACTATTGGGAGGTACAGACCTTCAGTAGGTGAAGCTGGGTGGGAGGAAGTTAGGTCACTGAGGACACGCTCTTGAGAGGGATATTGGGACCACAGCAGCACCTTCCTCTGCCATATACTCCTGCCATGATGTGCTGCCTTGCCACAGGCCCAAAGCAACAGAGCCAACTGACCATGGCTGAACACTCTGAAACCATGACCCAAAATCAACCTTTCCTCCTCATAAGTTGATTAGCTCAGGTATCTTGTCACAGTGACGGAAACCTGACTAGCACACGAGTGATTCACTCCACTATCATATCACAAGGTGATAGGAGTTTTTCAGCTCCATTATAATCTTCTGGAGCCACTATCATAGATGTAGTCCACCACTGGCTGAATTGTCATTATGGGTACTCCAGAATTACCTTGCTATGAGAACTTTAACTTAATGTATTCTGCAGAGACTCCTTTTCCAAACAAGGTCACATTTATAAGTTCTAAGGGTAAGGATGTGGGCATATCTTTTGGGCATCACAATTAACCCACTACACCATTTTTTTTTTTTACTTTTGTAAGGACCTAGATTCTCTTATCTTTATTTTTGAAAATAATATAATTTTAGATATTAGGGGAATACTCATAGAAATTAAAAACCATATGCACCAGGTACAACAGGGTTGGGGAAGTCTATTATTTGAAAGGCTCAATATTTGATGCTATTTATCAATGAGAAAATGAGAGGAGGAAGAGGAGAAGAATTCCCAAAAAAGGCTATTTTATTAATAATATTTTTATTATAGGAAGAAGATCGTTATGATGATTGGAAAAGGAAGCTAATGTGGAAATTACAAAAATATAGTATGGAAAAGACATCATGTATAAAAGTTTCTATATATAGTTGACTTTCTTTGGTATATGTAAATAGTTGGACCTGGTTGTTCGGCTAACAATCTTCAAATTTTTTTTAAATCTTATTGTCTGGTGAATTTATTTATTTATAGGTGCTGGGATCAAACTCAGGGCCTCACACCTGCAAAGCATGCACTCTGCCATTGAAATACATCCTTGTCTGGTGACTTAAACTTTCCTCTGTCTTTTCTACATACTCCAGAGTCAAGGGAAAACTTACACGGGGAGGGTCCTGCTACTGCTAGTGCTCCTGAGGACCACTGCCTGCTTTTATGCTGTTTGCCATGAGCCAGGAAAGAGCTGCATGAAACCTGGGGAGTGCCTGAAGCCCCATTGTGGGATGGCGAGATCCAGGGAGAAACCACACCTCCAAGCCCACCTCACCCTCCAGACAGGTTCTCTCCCACTGGGAAGCTTCATCCTTTTCAGAGATCAAAGTAATGTAAGGATCATACGAAATAATAAAAGCAAATGCTTTCAGAGAGTAAAGGATGGTGTCTGTGGGTGTTATTTTACTACCACACACTAAGCAGGGTACTTAAAGCCAAATACACAAACATCAGGTAGTTAGATTCGAGATGAGCAAGGCGGGGGAGGAATGGGACCAGGGATCTGGCCAGCCCACATGGCGATTCCCACCTAGCTGAAACTGCTGTTTTAGACACTCCCCCCACTCCCACCAGAGTTTCACTTGGGCACCAGCGGGAAAAGGCCCAACATGGCAGAAACAGTGTGGGAGACTAAGCTCTTCTGAAAAGAAATAGTGACTGCCCCAAATGCATATATACGAGGGGGAAAGTCTCCAGACTGAATAAAGTTCCCCACGTGGAGAACTCACTGCCATTTTCCACTTCCAGAAACAGAACATTCCAGACTCTTTCTCTGGAAGCAAATCCCTTATCATGGCCTTCTCTTAAACTGTACTGCTACCTCTCTAAAAAACTTCTTCTCCTTCCCATTTGGGCCTTCTGTTTGAAATCCTTCTCTTAGAAAAAAAGCAAGACTCAAGGAAGAGATAACCCTCTCAGAACATTTATTTCTAGGAGAGATTATCGCCCTGTAACAAAATGACCGTCCCTGATCTTGGAAGCAGCCATGGAGGAGTGATTCTACCAGGCAAAGAGGGGTGATTCTACCAAAGAGGGGTGACTCTACCAAAGAGGGGTGATTCTACCAGGCAAAGAGGGGTGACTCTACCAGGCAACATGGCTGCCCGCCAAAGCCAGAGCCTGGCTCCCCGATGGTTCCACTGCCCATTTTGTTCTGTTGCATTTTCACTTAAAAAATAATCCATGAGACTATTAAAGGCACTCCTCTGTTAAATCTACTATCAGAGGGGTATGAAAAGAAAGAGGGAATAAGGCTGGGTAGCTGAGAACAGTTTGAAAGGAATTACAGATCAAAGCTGTCACTCCAGGTGGTGCAGGCAGAGGATCAATAACAACATGCTTTATTTACAGGTCTGAAAGAGGCAGCAGGGAAGAAGAAAATCCATCTCTGCGCCTGTGCCTCAGCCTGGCTCTACAAATAAGACACCAAAGGAAGGACAGAACAAAATATACTCCTTCGCTTGATTTTCTTTTCTTTTTCTGAGGATATGCTGCTAGCCCGACCAGGTATTTCATGGTGTTTTATGATACACAGTAGGAAGAACAGCTTTGCAAACCATCTGGCTAATTTTCCCAGGAAACTACAGAAATAACATGAGGGTGCTTCTCTCTTAGCAGCTTCCCAGTTTCACAGTATATATAAATATCTCAACAGTCCCTGAAGGATTGCGTGTGCACAGTAATGCTAGGCATGGAGAGATGAAGTAAAACCTCATGAGTTTTACTATGCATTTAATAGAAGGCTATCTAGAGCAACAGTGTGATAAAATCGGTAAAAATAATCATCTAACTTGTGTGTTTAATAAACATAATAAAAGCAAGAGCATGAAATGGTTATGTAACTATAAGTTAATATAGTTATCATATTTACTAATAGGGTGGAGAGGTGACTCCAGGCTACATTTAATGAAGCATAATAGCCCACATAGTCTCCTCCAGTGAGCAAAGAAAATAGCTTTTCTACAAGTGTACATAGAGGGTAAGTATTAGGAAGAAAAGAAAGAACAATGTGAAGATTGGATAGCCAGGCACTTGTTTACAAAATAGCGTGTTTTGAAGATCCACTGATTTTGATAGTCTTTAGAGGAGTCCATCTGCCTAGAATGCTGTCTCAGCGGGTTCCAATCCAGATCAGAATCCAGGAGCACCTTCCACTGCCACCACTGCTCAAAGCCTTCTGGGACAAAATGCATGAGATAGTCGATGTGTAAAGAAGAAAGGTTTACTTTGGCTCATGGTTTCAGAAGTTTCAGCCCATGGACACTTGGCCCTGTCGTTTTGGATCTGTGGTGACACGGTATATCATGGTGGAAGCATGTGGCACAGAAGGCCTTTCCCCTTATGGTAGCTGGAAATAAAAGAAAGTGAGGAAAGGGCTGTATCTTTTTAAAGGACACGCCCCTAGTGACCTATCTTTCTCCCACTAGGCCCCACCTCTTAAAGGTTCTACCAGCTTCCAACAGTGCCAGGCTGGTGACCAACCCTCTAACACATGAGCCTTTGGGGGATAATTGTCCAACTGATAGCACTAGTACATCATGCTACACATTTTCAATCCTCTTTAGAAATGTATCTGTGAGAATCTTACTTTCCCAACCTAGATGAAACAAGTTTCAATTAGTTCTTATGAAAAGTAAGTTCTAAAATCATTCTAAATTAAATTTTGTTGAAAACTGCTATTTTAATATGGAAAACATTATTTTCAGTTCTTCCTTCTGCTAAAAATAATTGTTATACTTACTAAGTAAAGCAAATTCCACATGTATGAACATAACTTATTGTCTTGCCCCTTAAAACCACTTCTTCTGGATTCATAATATCTACTCAACAATGATTTGCCAAGAATTCACTGGTAATTCGCCACCTATCTTTTGACTTAAAAAAATAGAAAAAAAAATAGAAAACACCACATATCACAAATGAACTTCAACACTTGGATGTCAGCTGTCCAAGACCAAATTTTCTAGTGGAAACCTTAAAAGAAAAGTTAAATCCACATAGGACAAAAAAATGGGGAAAAAAGGTCTTAGGACAAGGAGGACGGCTCAAGAAGCTAGTATTTTAGTTACAAAGAGCACTGGACAGTATTTTCCTACTAAAGAAAGTAGTCAAAAAGAAAAATATGGAAAAATAGTAAAATAGATATTATTAAGTAAATTCTATAAAGGTGAAATTTCAAATTTACATTTCTACATATGTAAAAATGTGCAACTATGGGTTATTTTTATTAAATATATTTTAAAATAAATTTAAAAAAAAACAAATCCCCATTCCTCCTCATCCTTTTCACCTAATCTCTTACCATTTTTTCATTTTGAAAAACTCAGAATTCCATAAACGTTGCAAAAGTAATGTAAAGAATTCCCTTATCCACTTCACCCAAATTCCTCTAATGTTAACATTTTAGTACACTTTATCATTTAGTCATGTTTCTGCCTTCTTGGTGCATTATATCAGAGGCACATTTTATCGATGTATCTGTTTACTGCTGATGTTAACTTTGACCTCTTGGTTAAGGTGGTGTTTTCCAGCCTTCCTCATTGGAAAGCTACCATTTTCCCATTTGTAATTAATAAGTTTGTTGTAAGGAGGTATTTTGAGATTGTGTAAAGATAGTATTTTCCATGATATCATGATATCATCCCCCTCTCATTTTCATACCCACTGGTGATTCTTTCCTGGAAAAAAAACATTATTGTAACTGTTGGCAAATAGTGATTTCCTAATAACCATCCTTTTTTCTATATTTTTTAGTTAGAATCCTACTGTAGATAAGAATTTATCCAATTTATTCAAGTCATTTGCTTGTTCATGTTAGTATGGACTCAGATTTCATTTGGTAGATTACAATTGTTTATACTATCATTAATCTTTTTTGTGTATAAATTGTCTAGTTTTCAAGGTAGTCCTTGAAATTTTTTACATACACTTGTGATTTTTTTTTTCTGGTACTGGGGATTGAACCCAGGGGCGTTCTACCTCTGTGCTACACCCCCGTCCCTATTTTTTTATACTTTATTTTGAAGCAGGGTCTCACAAAGTTGCGGAGGGCCTCACTAGGTAGAGAGAGAGAGAGACAGGGAGAGAGAGAGAGAGAGCTGAGGCTGGCCACGAACCCGGATCCTCCGGTCTCCGCCTCCCAAAGTACTGGGATTACAAGTGTGCACCACCACATCTGTCCACTTGTGATTTTTTACATACACTTCCCCATCACTTTTTGTGACCTTTTTACTTTCTATAATTAATGGTAATCCACATTCTTCTTATGCTATCCTATTACTGTGCTAAGTTTTCCATACAAAGTACCATAGATTGAATGGCATAAATAATAGAAAATTATTTTTTAGTTCTCTAGGTTAGAAATCCAAAATCAAGGTGCCAGCTGGGTAGGTCCCTTTTGAAGGCCATGAGTGAAGAAGGCTGTGTCCCAGGCCTCTCGCTTTGGCTAATGAAAAGGCTGTTTTCTCCCTATCTATCTTGACATCATCTCCCCTTTAGCACGTCTCTGTGTCCTCTCGCAGTATCCTCACTTTTTCTTTTTTCTATCAGTCATATTGAATCATGGCCCATGCTACTGACCTCATCGTAACTCATTTCATCTGCAATGTTCCTGTTTCCAAAAAAAGGTCACATTCTGAGATTCTAGTAGTTAGTTCTTTAACATATATATTTGGAGAGAACACAATCCAACTCATAGCACTGTCTCAGCACTTGAATCAGATGTTTGACCACGGAGCTCTGAATTCTTTTAGTGGAAATTGGTATTCGTCTAAGATACACTTATGTACATATACATGTACATCTACATACTGAGTTCACACTGAGGCCTACAATTCTAATCCAATACCACAGAATTTATTCTAACTTCCTTGCTTCCTTCCTTTCAAGCCTGACATCAATAGTTTGAAACTTTGCTCTCCATATTAACTTATTTGCTAAAACCAAAAATATACAAATAGTAGTTCTAGAATTGGCAAGTTATACCCCTGTGAAAACAAACAGGCTGAACATGCTGAGCTGCCAGTTCAGCAAACAAAGGACGTTGAAGTTGTCACTGTGCACTAACAAGTAGAAATCTGAAAAACTGAAACATCAACAATTCTCCTTAGATCTATGAGAGAAGTGAGGTCACAAGGAAAACGGTTGCCTTAAAATTGGATAGAGGACAGGCGACAACAGAGAATCAGAACGTATCAGACCCGATCCAGACAAAAACGACCACTGGAGCCAGAGCTGCCGCAGGAAACGCTAAGCTGTAATGATGAATTGTTGGAGGCTCAGAATGGACAATTCTGTGGTAAGTCCTCTTTCGCATTTGGGGCTTGACCAGCTGCGTCCGAAAGAGAAGACAGATGTCAGCTAGAAACCGAGACCTTTGTTTCTGATTAGTAAAGTGACACAAAGATTTGGGTACACTTCCTGAAAAAGAAGGCAGTGATATGGAGTGGAACCCAAGCGCCCACCCTCCATCCTCCCACAATCCCTCCAAACAGCTAGACCACTTACACACACACACACACACACACACACACACACATGACCTACAGGCAGAAGGATGTGGCCAGTCACTGATGTTTGCGTCCAGTGAAGGTCTGTGTACTGTAGACAGCCCCCAGGTAAGCATTCATGCATTCATGATTCACACGTGATAAAAGATCTAGGTTTTATTCCTTGGGCATGCTCATATCTCTTAAATTTAAATGTTAAGTTACTGGCCTAACATCGTGTTTTTATAACAACAGAAACGTGTTTCTCTTAATAATTCTTTCAGAATTAAAAGACAAAACAAATGAGTGAGAGCGGGTGCTCGTCCCTGTGTGGATTTTCCCTCCAGGAGCTCAAGCAGATTCCCACAATGAATACTAGAGAAAATTGCCTTCGTGTTTCAGCAGGAGTGGGCAAAGGGAAGCATTTCAAAATACGCTAGGGCCTTCTGTTCTTCACAAGAGCTGTCCTCAAACAAAACCATTTTCATCAGAGTTTAAACCATCGGGTTGTCATCGGCTCTAACTAAAGGTTAGTTTTTTTTTTTTTTTTTTTTTTTTGCGGTACCAGGGATTGAACGCAGGGGGTTCTACCTCCATGCTACACCCCCGGCCCTATTTTTTATACTTTATTTTGAAACCGGGTCTCACAAAGTTGCGGAGGGCCTCACTAAGTAGAGAGAAAGAGAGACAGGGAGAGAGAGAGATAGAGACAGCTGAGGCTGGCCGCGAACCCGGATCCTCTGGTCTCCGCCTCCCAAAGTACTGGGATTACAAGCGTGCGCCACCACGCCCAGCTAAAGGTTAGTTTTAAGAGACATGGAAAGCATCAAACCAGACTGAGATATGGCAGGGATGAAGTAATTATCAGGTCCAAGACTTAGAACAACTTTAACATACTTAGAGCTTTCTTGGACAATGTAGACAACATTCAAGCATAGACGGGCAATATAGAGAGGCAATGTGAGTAGAGAGAGAAATTCTAAAAAGGAACCAAAAGAAATACTAGAGATAAAAACACTTGAACAATAATTTGTAAAAAAATGTCTTTGATTGGCTTGTTAGTAGACAGGACATGGCTGAGGACTGTCTCTCTGAATTTGAGGATGTCTATGTGGAAACTTCAAAAATGGAAAGGTAAGCCGAGTGTAGTGGCACAAGCCTGCAATCCCTGTACTTGGGAGGCTGAGGCAGGAAGATTGCAGGTTCTAGGCCAGCCTCAGTGACATAGGCCCTCAGCAGCTTAGTGAGACCCTGCTTCAAGAGAAAAAAATTTTAAAAAATAGAACTGGGGATATAGTTTGGAGGTAGAATGCACCTGGGTTCAAGCCTCAGTACCAAAAAAAAAACAAAAGTGAATAAGGAAAGGACTGGAAAAATGAATAAAATAAAATATCCAAGAACTGTGAGGACCTACAAATGAGTAACATATCTGTAAAGGGAATATCAGAAGAAGGAGGAAAGAAAAAAAACAGAAGAAATATTTGAATCACTAATGACTGAAATTTTCTTCAAACCACAGATAACACCAAGCAGGCTAAAAGTCCAAAACAAACAAACCATTACTCCTAAGTATATCATATTTAAAATGCAGAAAATGCAAGATAATATTGAAATAAACCAAATTTCAATAAATATTGAAATAAACCAAAAGAAAAAATAAACTACAGCTCATCTCTATAGAAACTTCTGCTTTCTAGTTCTACAACTTAAGACTCCAGTTGGGGTACTTCTAGTTTCCTGAAGTCTCTTAAATCATCTCATTTTAATTCAGACCCATATGCACTGGTTCATTTAATAAAGCTTAATAAGTATGTATTGAGTACTGACTCTGATGTGTCAAACACTGTTTGTGTTGCTGGGAAATCAGAAAACCAGTAGAGCTGAACACTCCCAACTCAAGGCACCTCATCGCTAGGTCTTCTGTATCTCCTCCTCTCATGTATCTCTCCTACACAAGTGCTGTGATAAGTTGCTTATAAAAATAAATGCTACCCTGCATGATTCCAATTAAAATCTATGCTGGTACCATGGGCCTGGTGGCACATGCCTATAATCGCAGTATTTGAGAGGCTGAGACAGGAGGATTGCATGTTCGATGCCAGTTTCAGCCACTTAGTAAGACCCTCAGCAAGTTGGAAAGACCCCATTTAAAAATAAAAAGAGCCGGGGTGTAGTAGTTCAGAGATAGAAGAGCCCTGAGTTCAGTCCCCAGGAACACGCACGCACACACACACACACACACACACACACACACACACAATCTCTGCTGGTGCTCCACTGAAAACAGGATAAAGTCCACACTCTAATGTGACGTTGGAGACGCCTCACAGCCTCATCACACTTGGACACATAGTTGCATCTCCTGTCAGGACCTAACCATCACTCAAACATTCCAGCATGCATCTGGACACTTCTGTCCCTTAGGAAATACAGCTCCTTATTTGTGGGACATTCTATCTCATCCCTACGGCATCAAATTCCTTTTCATATGCTGGGGTTTCATATTGTGTCCCCAAAGGTCCATATGTTACAGCTTCTGTCCCCAGGTTGGCTCTTGGAAGATGCTAGAACCCTTGGGAAGAAGGGCCTTGTAAGAGGTACTTAGGTCATTGGGAGCATGGTTTGGAAAGGAAATTGTGGGACATCATCCATCTCTCCTCTCTCTCTCTCTCTCTCTCTCTCTCTCTCTCTCTCTCTCTTTCTCTCTCTCTCCCCCCTCTGGCTTGAGATGTGACTGCTCCTAAATGTGCTCTCACCAAGATGTGCTGCCCTCACCAGAGACCAAAGCAATACAACAGCTTGATCTTGGACTTCACACTTCTGAAACTGTGAGCTAAATAAATCTCTCTTTACTTCATAAGTATCCTGTGTCAGGGTGTTCACTATAGTTCTGTAAACTGACTAATACATCATCCTTTAGTGACAAGCTATGATCTGAAGTCTACTCAAATTTCTCAAAATGTTCTTAGTACTTTCATCTTGCGCACTTCCCAAGCATACCCCCCAGGATTCCGCACAAAGACTAACAATCTAATCTCTCACTAATGTCCCCAAGGCAGTGATGGCTGTGCTGTGCCCACAGCAATGTTTCAAATGGATACAGGAACGATATTTTTCAGGAAAGGCTTTCAAAGCATTTATTCATGTTGCTAGGGGCAAGATTAAAGTACTAGCAAAGGTAACATTCATGTTCCTCTTTAAATGACCCCTGGGATCCTCTTGCAGAATCCTCAGCATCATGGTACTTAACAAAAGTGCTACAGATGCTCTGTCAGAATTTTCATCACTTAATCCATGAAGGTCCTTTTTGGAAAAACTGAAGCTTAGCAAAGGAAGAAAATCTACCTGTGAAATGGTCAGAGAGAAAGTTTTCCCAATCTATTACACAAGAAATAATCGAATTATTCTATTCTGGTCCCACACTTTTAAGGGCTTACCATGAATTCCAGAAGCTTTGTGTGTACTCATCTGTGACAAAAGGCTGGATTTGGCTTATATCCCAATGATAATTAAAATCTTTATGGTTTCAAAAACGAGAAATAGATTATGCTTTATCTGAGAAAGGTATGAAAATTTCTGAAAATCTCAGGTTTGTAGACCTTGGAGAAGTTCTTGATTTTTTTTTTTTTTTTTTTTTTTTTG